>CM024958.1:20978905-21225290 GCA_014282245.1 Rhododendron simsii
TGGTTTGGTTGGCCTCCTCAACTATATGAGGAAAAACGATGATTCTATCTCTTAAAAATCGCCTCCACTGACCCCCTTACCTATAAAATAAAAAATAAAAAATTTCCATGCTGACCCCTTCATACTAACGGTCTTTTTGACATAAGGTCATTGATTGGTTAACGGTTATAGTTGAGAGGGTCTGGATCGGCAATTTTGAATGTTAAAGGGTCTCCGTGAGAAAAAGTGATAATTGAAGGGTCTCCGTATACTTTTAACCTTCTTTTTAGTATCCAAATTTGGGGGGAGATGAGGCTTAATTGGGTAATTGGGGAAGGAGTACAATTTATGAAAAGGGTACACCCTGTTCATAAATAATACGCCAAAGTAAGAAGTACAAGGGGTGTATCTTCAAATCGGTGATAGTGCAGAGGATATAAGTGCAAATTACCAAAAAAAAAATATTTGAATTTGCGCATTAAGGTATCTCACCCCAAATGATATTTTCACTCAAATTTAGATAAAAGCATGAGTGAGGATGGAGATGCTCGAACTACTGTTTCTAACACTCGTAAAGATGAATGAATCAATTGATGTATCTCCTAGAGACTAGTATAAACTATAATCCATCGATGTTACATGTGTAGTGGAGCGAAATATCCGAAGGTCCAAAAGGTTCAAAAGACTCAAGGGATTTGATATATTATACCTGACCAATTAGTTGTCTCAGTTCATCTGTTCCACGAGGGACCTTGACACATCAGTCATACGTATTATCCGAGGGATAAAACGACTCAAAGAGCCTAGCCGAGCTTCAATCCTGCTCCGAAGGATGACATACTCTATTCGTTCGGATAAGACAGCAGTAAGGATTCGTTCGTTCGGTAGGGCGCGTCATCTGTTACTTTTCGTTTCCTCAGACATGACGACTTCACTCGGAGACCGCCACTCCAGAACCTTCTAGAAGCTTCCAAAGAAACGTGGGATAACCTTTCTGATAGGAGAGGGGACGTCTCTGATTGATGTGACCCCTCTTGCTCTGACTGGGCGGCTCCCCTTCTCCCAACAGGCGGCGTTCATTTAATGCCCTTGACTCGTGACGTCATCCGAGCATCACCGAGCACGTGGATGGCAGGAACGGCTTGTTCCATACTCTTCCTCCCTTCGCCTATAAATAGACACACGCCTCCTCCAAATAAAAGGTTCAGCTTTTCTAAACACTCTTCTCCTTTCTAGCATATTTTTCTTACCATACTTCTTCTTCCCGGCTCCTCTTTCTGACTAAATCATCGGAGCTTCTTCCCGGAGGAACAACCCCCTCCGGTTCTGCAGGTACACGACGTCCGGTGCCACGTCACTCGGTTCAGAAGGGTCAAGACGGAGGAGAAGAAATCAGCCTGATAAGCACCCAATAATGCATATTCTTGGTGCTTAAGTCCTCTAGCATGTTGTGTTTGTACATATATATTATCGTTTTTATGCGATGTTGCACGTAAGGTGTGTTTTTGGTATTTCAGGTAAAACGTGCAAATAAGGCGCTTTTCAACTCCATAGATGGCTCAAGTGCTTCCAAGTACCCGAAGACCCTGTCGGCCCCTTAAAATCTGTCTAAGTATGGAAAAATGACTTTCTGAAAAAGTTTCGATTTTCGAGATAAAAAATGGCGGTAATTGATCCTTGAATTTTTCTAAAAGTAACTACAAAGTTACAAGGTTTTATTTGAAGAGCAAGGTCATGTTTTGATCCATTTTCTCTTGAGAAAAACGTACAGTTTTCCATTTTACACTAAAAGTGGGGGGTTGACATTTTGATTTAAATAAAATCTTGAAATTCTGGTAATGCCATTGTTTCCAAATGGGGGGTACTTTCTTATTTTCATTAAATAAATTAAAGTAAAGGAAAGGTAAAAGAAAGGTTTAAAATGTAGCCTTTACTTAAATTTAGAGAATGAAAATAAGTGCTGAGAAGCTGTGAAGTTTCTGGGAGCTGTTTGCTGAAGCTGAAGTCTCAACCTGAAATCTGCAGTTTTGAAGATTGTTATCGATACCTGCCTTGAGGGTATCGATAACATTTGTTCCATTTTGGTCCACAAGTTGTCCAGACCTGAGGGTATCGATAACATTTTGTTGGAGTTATCGATAACATACTTCTCCGGGCGATCATTTGAAGGATGTTATCGATACCTTTGCTCATGGTATCGATAACTTTTGTCTCCTGCAGATATTTTTACTGCTTTTTGGACTTTCCATTTATAGAATACTTGCCACTTTTGGTAAGTTCAGGGATATTTTGTGGAGAGAAAAGGCTGAGTTGTATAAATACTCCCCTCTCTCTCCCTTAGCACATATCTACTTTATGTCCTAGCTTTAGTTCTCTCTCTAGGAGAGATTTCCATTGTTGTCCTTAGATTCAAGCTTCAATACTTGTAAGTTTAATTCCTAGTTTGTTGTTTTCTCGTTCATTAATGTTGTAGCTACTTGTTGGATCTTCATATAAATTAAGTTTATTTCCATTTCTATTGGTTAATCATGTTTTCTTCCTTAAGCAAGCTTTCTAGTCTTTTCATTATGTTTGAGTAGTCTTTTAGGCTCGGCCATGGGGTGATTAACATCTCGTGATTTATGTTTATCTTGCCTTTCTCAACTTAAGACTTGAGGTTTGGTTTGGAAATGTGCGTGGTTCGCCTTTTATGTAACAAAACTTGTCGATGTTAACCTCTGGTAATCATATGCTCGCTCATATGGTTCCGTGAGCTATGTCTCGCCTCGTGTTTGCCAAAAGAACCAAAGAACTTGCTCGCTTTCCAAACTATACTTCTAGTTATTGACCTTGATATTTGGTTTGAATTCAAGTCTTGGCGTTGTTAATCTCCGGTGATAATGTGCTCGCTCACATGGTTCTGAGAGCGATGTCACGCCTTGTGTTTAGCTTGTTATTCAAACTCTATATCAAGTCTAACCACTTTCACCGCTAAACCTTCCGGTTGATAGCCTAAGCCGTGTGATTCAACCGTGTTTTCATTGAGAAAGGTTGGATGGCCTAAGTTATGGGTGTTAGGAGCTTCTAAGCCTTGCCGCTTGTTTAATCTAGTAAAAACTTATTTTCTAGTCTTTTTCATAAGAGTATTTCTCACCTTACAAAGGAAAACCAAAAGTTGGCCGTCTAAACGCCGCAAACTCTTACATCTATAATCCGAACAAGCTATATTCGAGTTCCCTGTGGATCGACTCGGACTTTCTCGCTATACTATGCAAATCTTTAGTTGCAGTCCGGTAAATAAATAATTGAATTTGACGGCCGTTTGGTAAACTGCAACGACTACCGAAAGGGCCGCATCACAGCCCCCCACAATTGGCGACTCTGCTGGGGACGGTCATCCTAGCATCGTGGACCTGATTTTTATCCCCATCTCGACTCCATTTCTGTCCTGTTCTTCTCCCCCCCTCACCTTTTTATGGCTCAACACATTCCTCCTCCTGGCCCGGAAAACTTCACTCTGGGTTGTCCGGATATGGATCCATCAACCATGAACAAGGGCACACAACACTCCCACACCAGCTAGTCTTTCGACAGCTCTCATTTCCCCCAACAGAGCTGGATATTGCCCTGGCGGAGCAAAAACGCCAAGCAGCGGTGATAGTCATGCTCCAACAACGTTTAGAAGAGCGGGATGGTAATCAACTTGTTACTCCTGTCAACGTCCACCCAGCCGGACCTAGCCAACCGGCGAGACGCCGAAAGAGAAGCAGACGGTCCCACCATAACCGAACTACAGATCTGGCAATACCCGAGAGACGAACCGTTTTCGATCGTCTTGAACAAAATGCTCGGCCACAACAAACGGGCTCACGTCCTCAGCTGGAAAGTCTTGTCCAAACGGAAAGCACTCGATCTTCGGCAACCCACTCCACCGCAAGAACACATCGAGCGGCAGCATTGGGCCGAGAACGTCGCTCATATAGACATTACTCGGATTTAAGAAAGGAAAAACAGCCCGTGGATCTGAATGATTCACCTTGGCGAATCTACCACGATGAATTTCCCGAACGATTGGTATCGCCAAACCAGGATTTCGAGTATCGCCATGACGGACGGCATACCGAAGGGTCACGAAGTTGTCGTATGGTTCCAAGTCAGGAAAGACGTTCAGAAAGGGAAAACACCATCACCCTTTACGACCAATTCACGGGACTTCCGACAGTGTACCAACCGGTGGCTGGCCTTAGGGAACTTCAGCAAGCTCGGCCAAAAGATTCCAAACGGGCCCGTGAGCAAGTAAGGGAACAAAGAGAACGACGGGGATACCGAACCGAGCATCCTCGGCAACACCATCGTGAACGTCGGAGGACGCCCGAACCTCGTCGAACCGTGCCACCCCCAGTAGTCCAACCGAATCCCATTCCAGAGGATAATTCGAAGCTCGGGAAGGCGAAAGCTTCCCCCTTCGTGGAGGCAATACAGCAAGAGCAACCTCCGGATCAGTTCGTTATGCCGAAGCTCAAACGTTACGAAGCTAAGGAGGATGCAGTCGCGTTCGTCTGCCGCTTTCGCCAAATGATGAGCCTCCAAAATTTCTCGGACGCGCTTATGTGCAAAATCTTTCCCCTCTCATTGAGTGAGCCAATCATGCTCTGGTATAATCAGTTGAAACCAAAGTCTATCACATGTTTCAGCGAGCTTGAGTTGGAATTCACGAAGAGGTTTGTGACCAGCAACGTTCAACCGAAGACTCTCTCAATGCTGGTAAATATGCGGAGGACCTCGGGAGAAACTCTCCGGCTGTACATCGAGCGATACTGGGAGGTATACAACCTTATTCCTGATTGCGATCAAGGCGTAGCTGCCGAATCGTTTATGAACGGCCTAGATCCAAACTCGGCAATGTTTCGGGATCTTTTGAGAAATCCACCAAAGAGCATGGGGGAACTCATGACCATTATCGAGAAAGATTGTGTGCATGAGGAAGCAATGGCCGAATGTCATGTTCCGAAGGTCGCGGAACCAGTTAAAGCTCACCCTGTGGCTCGAAAGCAAGTGGCCAACATCGGCCAGGCCTCGAGGGTGAATCAGCCGAACAATAGAAATCGATCATCGCAGCACCAACCGCAACAAGTGATACAACAGCAAAAGCGTGAACCACGGCCGGACGAATATGTTGCCGAGCAGACAACTTTCACCGAGCCCATATACAAGCTACTCTCCATCATCGGAACGCTCCCATTCTTCTTTTGGCCCACAGGATTCCTCGGCACAGTTGGCCAAGGACCTGGGATGTGCTCATACCATAAGGAACGAGGGCATTACACGACCAAGTGCCAGCCGTTCAAACGATACTTAGAGGAGCTAGCCGCAGCGGGACACTTCAATCCTTGGATCGACACTCGAAAGAGCCCACTTCCGCCCCCACCTCCACTTCTCGGTGGCCATGTCAGTGTAATTCAGGGGATCGCTTCCGAGGGCCGCGTATCTGAGCTACAAATGGAGATCAATAATGCCGTCGCTGCTCTGTCAGTCTGTAACGTCAGTTCTTCGGCTAAAAGGAAATTTGAGGATCCAAACTGCGAAGGCCATATTACTTTGACATCTGAAGATCTGAAAGGAGTACAAGTGCCACATACCGATGCCCTCGTCGTCACGGTGATCATCGATAAATCCATTATCCAACGGGTGTTGATTGACCAAGGAAGCTCGACGGACGTGATGTTTTATTCTACTTTTAAGAGTCTCGGCTTATCCCCGAATCAGCTTCGGCCAGCAACAGCACCACTCGTTGGGTTTACAGGTGCACCGGTTTGGCCACTTGGTATGATCAACCTCCTTATGAGAGCCGGTTCTCGAGTGATTGACGTCGAATTCATAGTGGTTAGCTCTCCTAGCCCTTATAACGTAATCCTCGGTCGAGCCTGGCTGCACGGGATGCAAGCAGTGGCTTCAACCTACCATCAAGTCGTAAAGTTCATCGGATGGAACGGAAGACATGAAAGCCTCTGAGGAAATCAGGTACAATCCAAGAAATGCTATATCAGCATAGTCACAACGAAACAGAGCAGCTTGGAAGTGCAGTTGGTGGAAAATGGAGAAATTGATGTGCTTGAAGATGTGGGGTTGCCAGCGGAGCAAAGGTGAACCGAGGAACTTGTCCGCATGCCTATCTCGGAAGATGGCACCCGGTACTTTCTCATCGGCAGTTCTTTGACCGAGGAAGAGCGGAATGAGATGTTTGATTTCCTCATGCGACACATTGAGGTATTTGCTTGGACCCCCCAGGAAATGCCGGGCGTAGACCCTCGTTTGCAACCCATTCTTTGAACGTTGATCCGAATAGAAAGCCAGTGGTGCAGAAGCTTTGGCGTTCGTCTGCACTTCATGTTGAGGCTGTAATGGCAGAGGTGGATCAATTGCTGGAGGCAGGGGCAATACGAGAAATACTTTACCCTACTTGGTTGGCTAACCCTGTTGTGGTTCCGAAGAAAAATGGAAAGTTGAGGGTTTGTGTGGACTACACGAATCTCAATGATGCTTGTCCAATGGATAGGTTCCCTCTCCCTCGGATAGAATAAATGGTGGACGCAACTGCAGGGTATGAGTGGCTAAGTTTTATGGATGCGTACCGAGGATACCACCAAATCACCCTCGCCCAAGATGATCAGGAAAAGACGGCTTTTATCTCCCCTCGGGGCGTCTATTGCTACAATGTTGTCCCGTTCGGATTGAAGAACGCCAGGGCTACCTTTCAACGAGTGATAACGTCAATGTTTCCTGGGATGCTCGGACGAATTCTGGAAGCATATATCGATGATTTAGTGTGCAAGAGCAAGTTCACTCGGGATCATCTTCGGGATCTTGGAGAGGTTTTTGTCGTCTTAAAGAAACGAAAGCTGCGACTTAATGCGGAGAAGTGTGCGTTCGGAGTCAGCTCTGGAAAATTCCTTGGTTACATGGTTAGCCACCGAGGCATAGAAGCAGATCCAACGCAGCTTACTGCCGTGCAAAACCTTCGAGCTCCAACGACTATTAGGGAGGTGCAGCGTCTCACAAGAATGGTTGCGGCGCTGAATCGTTTTATACGACGTTCGGGAGACCTCTGTCGACCGTTCTTTCAAGCTATCAAGACCAGCTGCCGAAGATTTGTAAGGACCGAGGAATGTGAGCAGGCTCTGCAATCACTGAAAGACTACTTGTCACATGCCCCCTCCTCGTCAAGCCACAACCCGACGAAGATCTGTACCTTTGCCTCGCAGTCTCAGATCATGCCACAAGTTCTGTTCTTGTTCAGAAAGAAGAGATTGAGCACCAACCAATTTTTTACTCAAGCAAGACGATGATGGATTCTCAGACTAGGTATCTGCCTATGGAAAAGTTAGCGTTGGCTCTCGTTTCGTCTAAAATGAGCCTTTTCCCTTACTTCCAATGCCATAGGATCATGGTCCTTACTAAGTTTCCTCTCAAAGCGGTGCTTTGGAAGACGGATTCCTCGAGTTGGATTCTCAAGTTCTCTCAAGACTTGGCCAACTACGACATCCAATTCGAACCTCGGATGGCTATCAAGGGGCAAGCATTGGCCGACTTCTTCGCTGAGCTTACTCCAGGCTTACAGGATGAAGCCAACGCCTTGGCTCTGGCGGAGACTGAAGCTCGGATAGCTGCGACCAAGGCCCACATGGAATGGATCCGACAGCCGGCAGACGCACGTCGCTCGAGATTCACGCTTGGCACGAAACGGCCTGTTCATGAATGGAACTTATTCTCTGGAGATGCTTGGCGGATGACTGTCGATGGAGCGTCAAACATCCATGGGGCTGGGGCTGGAATAGTTCTTGTGTCGCCCGAGGGAACCATACACGAAAGTGTTGTCTCAGTCGGTTACCGAGCGACTAACAACGAAGCTGAGTACGAAGCCTTAATTGCTGGGTTGCAACTTGCCCTTCGACTTGGTGCGGATTCTGTTCACGTCTTCTGTGACTCTCGGCTAATTGTGGGACACCTGAATGATGACTATCAAGCCAGGGATGAACGAATGAACGCCTACGTAAGCCACGTCTTGGCACTTCTCAAGCAGTTGGGACGCGTGGAGATCGAGTGGATCGCTCGGGAGCATAATGCTCATGCTGACGCCCTTGCAGGCCTCGCTTCGGTGTATTGAGCCTCAGGCAGTCACACTGTAGTGTTTGACGAAATAGACACTCCGAGCTTTGAACCCTCGGACACTCTTGTCGCAGCCATATCGTTCGGCTTAAGCCAACTGGATCCCATAGTATTGTATCTTCAGAATCAAACGCTTCCTGCAGACAAAAAGGAAGCTCACAAGATACGATGCTGTGCTGCCAATTACTTTCTGGATCCCAACGGACATCTCTACCGAAGAACGTTCACAGGCCCGAATTTGAAAATGGTATATGAGACCCAAGTAGAAGGCATCCTGGACGAGCTACACTCGGGTAGTTGTGGGGCCCATTCAGGCAGACGAAGCATAGCGCAGTAAGCTTTGACTCAAGGATACTGGTGGCCAAAGATGGTGAAACAATCCGAGGAATATGTGAAACGCTGTGTTAGGTGCCAAAAGCAAGCTTCCCTTATCCACCAACCAGCTTTCCCACTCAAGATGATCACAAGTCCTTAGCCTTTTGCAGTGTGGGCTTTCGACATTGTGGGAAAACAGCCCAAGGCACCTGGGAGTTTTGAATATTTTGCTGACTGCCACGGACCTATTCACTACGTAGGTCGAAGCCAAGCCAACGGTGAAGACGACGGCAGGTAACGTAGAACGGTTCATTTGGAAGCATATCATCTCGAGGTTCGGCGTTCCTTATGCTATTCTTTCGGACAACGGATCCCAATTTGTGGTCGCTGCTCTTAAAGCATTCTATAGGCGACGGAAGATCACAATCCAGAATTCCTCGGTTGCGTACCCGCAGGGCAATGGTCAAGCCGAAACATCAAACAAGACCATCACTCGGGGGCTTAAACGTCGTTTAGAGCGGAAGCTCGGATTGTGGGTTGAAGAGCTCCCTCATGTCTTGTGGGCCTATCGTACTACGCCTCGGCATTCCACGGGACGTACCCCATTTTCAATGGCCTACGGCATGGAGGCCGTTCTCCCTCTCTCCACGTTGATTCCAACAGCTCGTACGGAGAATTTCAATCCAGTGGCTAACGATGCACTCGTGGGTTCTGAATTGGATTTTGCCGAAGAACTACGCGACAATGCCAACCTTCGGCACGCTGCGTATCAACAAGAGGTGGCTAGGGGCTATAACAAGAACGTTCGGTCTCGGCCATTAACGTCGGGGATCTCGTTCTTTGGATGGTTGTGGAAGCAAGCAAGTTGACAAAACTTAAAGATCCCTATGAAGGTCCTTACCGAGTGATCAAGAAGATAGGTCATGGGGTTTACAAGCTTGCTGAAATGGATGGTACTCCCATACCTAACCCTTGGAAAGCTCAGAAGCTCCGGAAGTTTCATGGCTAGCAGTTTCATTTTTCGTTTTTCTGTAACTTTTAATTTCATTGAACTCTATAAGCCTTTGGGCCTTGATAATAGAAGTATCTTTTCTTTTCTACTCTCGTTTGTTTTCCTTAAATCTCGGGTATTCCACCTAGCCCATGTTAAGCCGTTGGGCCCGAAATGATACTCATTTGGGCGAAATCCTCTTAGCCCTCGGCAAATTCATTTGGGCGTATTGTTCATAGCCCCCGACATCATACTCGTTCGGGCGAAATCCTCTTAGCCATCGCAATTATGTTCATTCAGAATTATTAAACGTTTCCCTTGGATAATCTTTCCTTTACTATCTGCTAGGATTCCCGCTTTTATCCTTCGGCAATTCTAGCAGACAGGGGGCTATTAAAGCATACTAACGGAAACATGATGGAACGTGAACATGAAATGAGCAACAGTCGGATTTGCATTCTTAGTTCAAACTTATCCTAACATCACAATTAGTTCACAAAAGATTGATCAAACGAACGACAATACTTGAAACAATTTCTTCACATTCCAAAAAGTGCAACCATCCATTGTATTACAAGTCAACCGACAAAACATTGTTCAAAAAAAAAAAAAAACAAAACAAAAGAAGAGCAAAGCGCCCAGCACGTCTTAGGGTGCATCCTTCGGGAAAAGTGGCAGGGTAGGATCATCTGTAGGAGGAGCCGGAGCGGTGGAAGCCTCGGTAGATGTACCTGCGGGGTCTACGACAGGGTCAAGCTGCTGCTCAGCCTCAAGCTGCTGCTGTTCATCCTTGGTATGTTGCGCTTCGGCTTGACTCCGAGGAGGAACCTCAACAAGCATTCTCCGCTCATCATCAGCCTCCACACCGGCATCATCGAAGCCAGTATTGTAGCCCAGCTTTATGCTGTTCTTCGAGCATCTCAGCCTGGGCCACAGCGAACTCTTCTACAGCAGCTTCTTCGGCCTCGTAGTATCCCCGGTTGTACTCCTTCTCCAGCTCCACCTTCATCTCCTCCCTTCCAAGAGCTCTTCCTTCGGCCAGGCCCTCGTCTTTTCCCTCAGCCTTGGTCTTTCCGGTAGCTTCTTGCAAGCCTTTGACCAGCTCGTTGAGGTTGAACACTTGAGCCTCGAGAGCTTGACGAGCTGCCTCGGACTCCTCCCAGCTCTTTTTATACTCATCGGCAGCATCCTTATTCACTTGTAAAGACTACATCAGCAGTTTCTTCTTTTTCTCGTGCTCCGTGAGGTGGAGGTTTACACTCGTAATGGACTGGGAGGCCTGAGGGGAACGAACAATGAATTATTACAAGTAAATAAGCAAAGGAGTGAAATGCTTAAACCGAAGCAACTTACCCTTGCAGCGTGGTAGTAGTATTCTGTAAGAGCGGCTTTGAGTGAGGGCGGGGACTGAACGTCCCTCGGCAAGCCCACCCCAGACAAGAGTGTCAGGGCAAGGGTCGGATCTTCCCGCAGGCTGTCGGACTTCAGGACCTGCTTCTTATCGGGGGTGATGAAGCTCGACACCCAGGGGACATTGTCTTCACTCGTCCCCTTCCCCTTGGCCGCCACAGTCGCCACATCTCCAGCCTCCGTCTGCACCATTTTTTGTTTCTTGCCAGCCGGGGCTTCCTTCAGTGACAGAGGAGCAGGAGGAGCACGTTTCTAAGTTGCAGGGGGAGGCACCTTTTTGCTCGGGCCAGAGCCCGAGGCCTTTGGTGCTCCAGCTTTCCTTGAAAGGCCCTTGGCCTTGTCTTTTTTGGTTGCCTCCAGCTTCTTCTGAAGCAAGTCTTTCATGCTTCGCGGAGGCATGTTTTCTTCTTCTTCGGGGATTGTTACTTCAGCAGGTTCACAGATGAGTCCTCGGAGAGGCCTGTCTTCACTTGGAAGACGTTCTTCGGGAAGGTCCTCGGACGTGGCTTCTTCTTTGTCAGCCTCCTTCCTTCGGATTCTGCCCCGTACGCTGCTTTGTACTCGAGGATTGTGGGGGCGTCTCTTTCTTCCCAGGGAATAGTGAGAAGGGTAGCAGCAAGCTTGCAATTCCTCGCAGCTCTCAGCAACTCCTTGTTAATCTTTGTCGTAACTGTTGAACAAAAGAAATGAAGCATCAGTCCGAAGAACAACAAGTATTGGGTTAAAATGAACGAAGCGATTCAAATTAAAGAAAACAGTGAAAAGCTATGATCTCTTACGAGGTTCGCCCCTGCGTGTGGCAACTTCAAAATGCCCGTACTCCATCGGGGGATACTGATAATTTCCCCGAACCTCAACATAATCCGAGGCCCATTTCTCGGAGTCGTACACCCCTTCCAGAATTATTTTGCCATGTTCCTTCGGGAACACAGGTAATATCTCGAATATCTCACGTTGTGAGACATCGTATAATTCTCAAAAAGATGACGGGCTTTGAGTGGATACATTTTTAGCTCGGCGAGCTTTATTGTCGAATGGATGATTCTAAAGGAATTGACGCTCAGCTGGCAAGGGGTGAGCAAGAAGAGGTAGAGGATCTCCCTAAGGATCCTGTGCATCGGAAACCTCAGTCCACCTTCGGTAATGGCCTTTAGTGGAACCGTGATAAGTTCATCACTGAACCTAATCTGAGGGCCAGGAACTGGAGTAACGGCGACGTCATCTGGGATTTTGTAATCTCTTCGGAAGGACCTCATACCTTCTTCGCTCTCGAAGGATTTCTAGTAGGGGCATGGGTCCTTTCCTGTTCGGTCAGGAATGACGTCAGGATCCAAGGGGACTATCTTTCTCTTTTTCTTTGGAGGATTAGACGAAGACCCGGCGGCCCCGCCCCTAACCTCGGTATGGCTTGATGAAGCCATGGGCGTTTCTCTCTCGGATGTTTCCCGCTCGGAAATAGTATCTTCGGCTTCGTCATCGCCTTTCTCCAGGTCAACGATCTCACTGTCCGGCGGCATCGTTCGAAGAGGAACGACGTTAGCTGGGAGATCAACCTCTTCGGAAGCTTCTGAGCCAACCTCCTCGTCACGAACGTTCCGAGCAAGGTTGGAAATGGCGTCGGTTATCGCTAGGTTTTCACCTCCGGCTCCTAACGTCGCGCTGTAACCGAGCGAAATGACTCTCCAGACGAAACTGAAGTAGATGTATCCATACCTAAAAGCAAAAGTGCAAGGGGAAAGACTATCAGCGAGTTGCATGGTCAAATCCTAGTGTGCCTATGTTCGGTGAAGCGAAATATCCGAGCGAACCGATTCTTCCGAAAGACGATGAGTCAAAGGAAAAGTTCGAGTAAAAATTCCAAAAGTATGGGAAAAATACTCCTATTTGCGCTCGGAAGAACACATGTTGAAGATGCATCTATGTTCGGAAGAACATATGAACACCTTCAACCCTATGTACAGTGCACAGGCCAAAAAACGAGATGAAAGGAAAGAAAAGCGGCCCAGAAAAGCATGTAACGACAACCGAAATGCAAGAAAAGTGCGAGAAAACAGAAATATACCTGGAAATCAAAGAAAAATCTGGGTCGAAGGCTTCAAGATCGTCGAAAATTTGCAGATGGCTTGAGTTTCTGGGGATGGGGACGGCTCGCACTGTTCAAACATCAGAGAGAAGGAGAAAAAAAGTGAATTTCTCTCTCCTCTTGTCGCCTCTTATACCTAGGGCGGAATTCGAAGCATCGCCGAGCCCCTAGCCTTAAGATTTGGGCGGGAGATTGATGTGACCGTCGATGGGTGACACTTGGAGACGTGCGGGGTGCGCCGTATCGACATCCAATGACGGTCGGACGCGTGGCTTCTTTTGGAGGTGGCGATTACAAAAGCATTAAATGAGAGGTACTGACCTGACGATTTAACATCTTTCTGACATCAGCCTTGGTACTAACGTTCGAAAGGACTTGTCAATGGTCCTGCTTCGGTGGTGGATTGTTCTTCGGCCACTACTGATATTTCAACTCCTCCTTCCATTCCGAAGCTTTACAGCTATGGAAACAGGAGTTGAGGGGCTATTGTAGTGGAGCGAAATATCCGAAGGTCCAAAAGGTTCAAAAGACTCAAGGGATTTGATATATTATACCTGACCAATTAGTTGTCTCAGTTCATTTGTTTCACGAGGGACCTTGACACGTCAGTCATACGTATTATCCGAGGGATAAAACGATTCAAAGAGCCTAGCCGAGCTTCAATCCCGCTCCGAAGGATGACATACTCTTTTCGTTCGGATAAGACAGCAGTAAGGATTCGTTCGTTCGGTAAGGCGCATCATCTGTTACTTTTCGTTTCCTCAGACATGACGACTTCACTCGGAGACCGCCACTCCAGAACCTTCTAAAAGCTTCCAAAGAAACGTGGGATAACCTTTCTGATAGGAGAGGGGACGTCTCTGATTGATGTGACCCCTCTTGCTCTGACTGGGCGGCTCCCCTTCTCCCAACAGGCGGCGTTCATTTAATGCCTCTGACTCGTGACATCATCCGAGCATCACCGAGCAGTGGATGGCAGAAACGGCTTGTTCCATACTCTTCCTCCCTTCGCCTATAAATAGAGACATGCCTCCTCCAAGTAAAAGGTTCAGCTTTTCTAAACACTCTTCTCCTTCCTAGCATATTTTTCTTACCATACTTCTTCTTCCCGGCTCCTCTTTCTGACTAGATCATCGGAGCTTCTTCCCGAAGGAACAACCCCCTCCGGTTCTGCAGGTACACGACGTCCGGTGCTACGTCACTCAGTTCAGAAGGGTCAAGACGGAGGAGAAGAAATCAGCCCCCCACAACATGAATCCTTCTAAATACATAAAGTGACTGTCGAACATTCAACATTGTGACAAAAGTATGGATGGGCTTAATTCTATCGAATCAAACATCACAGCATTAATACCTTCCTTGTATGTCTTGTTTCAAACTCCGGTATTGTACAAAAAAATTTCCCCTTTTCTATAGTCCTTTTTTCTATTTAATACAGTTATGTGTGTGTGCGCGCACGCGCGGGTGCGCGCGCATATGAGCAAAAAATAATTGTTCCCCGTCAAAATTTCTAGCATGTATGTCAAGGTTGCCTCCATGTGAACCATTGCTTTCTGTACGCTGAATTTGATACCAACCCATGGTGGGTTGGGGGCCACATCAATGAGAACAACCCAGCCATGCTAAGGAATTGCGACAATATTCAACTAATTTAGTGCTTCATTTGGTTACAAACCTATATTACCAAGCTTTGGCAATTTTTATTAGATTATATAAACTATATTAAACCTACCTATCGTGTCCTACGTTACCGATGTGGAAAACAAAACAAATATTTTACCATTGAAGTTTGAGAACGCAATGAATATTTTCTAGGTAGCATTAGCTTGAGATTAATTTTTTGAGTCATGTGGCTAGACGAAGGATAAGCAGGTCAGTTGGCACGAGTCGTTACATCGAAGTACTAGCAATAGGCTTATTTTATTTTTTGCAATTCGTTAATCCTAATATACACTATCCTAGGGGACTTGAGGGAGGGGGAGAGGGCTTACGGGGATCGAACCCTGCCCCTGTGCATGGAAGTATGTAAGAGATACCAACTGTACTCCACTCCACTTGCAACTAGCCTTAGGCTTAAAAACAGCCAAAATGTGTTTCTCCTTCTAAATAATAGTATCTTATTGCTCTTCCTTCCAATCCCACGTTGTTTTGCTCGTTAAAGTTGAAGTGTGAATTGACTGAATGCAATGCCTCCACCGACCTATGATCAGCCTAAGTACTTTCGATCATCTTTGATCTCACCCCTGTTCAAGTTCAACCTCATACATGAGAGCATCTCAAAAGGAGATAATAAAATACGATTAGAAAAAAGAGAGAATGTCTACAGTGCAAACTTGCGTGCTATATACACCGGTAACATAAATCATCAAAAGGCGTAACATTTACCAATGAGAGACGTAACATTTTATCGATAGGCGTAACATTGACTTAACCTTTTATCAATAGGCATAACGGTGCATATTGTATGCACCCTTAACCATTGAGAGGCGTATTATTTACCACTTAGAAACATAACATTTATCTGTGGCGCACTTAACATTTTCAATATTTTTCCAACATAGGCGTACCATTTAATTTTCAAAGGTTGGGGGTGTGTGTATAAGAGGTTTTTCCAAGGAGCTAGAGAGAGAAAAAATCTTCATTGCATTGGCCAGTTGAAGAGTGATCAATTGCAAATTAAGGAATCCTAAAAATTCAATAATCCATAAAAGTTGGACGCAAAACTGATAAATGCGAAAAGAAATTGAATAAAGACAACAATAAAAAGTCCAAAAATCTTAGACTTAACCTTAATTTAAGGCTTTATTTGATGTGTGGGGCAAATAGACATGAGCATGAGGAAAGTAAAAAGAAAAGAAAAGGAAAAAAGAGAGAACTTGACTTGACTAATGAGTCATGAGTTGCTATGGAGCACAAAGCAAGCTGCTGTGAGCCTTGTGCGGGTTCCCTTTCGAGTCTGCTAATTTGATTGACAGTTCATTTTATTCGAGTACTTGTCGAGTTTTCTGTTTACACAAAAAATGAAATTGATACCTTATGTGCATATTACGAAACATGTTTCGAAAACATATTTTGTTTACACGATTCGAGCTCACACAAAGTTATAGTATTTGGGTGTGCTACTTTTTCATACATACACAACGACCCGACAACTCGACAATGGAATAATTAAATGAGATAAATACGGACAGGACTTGCGTAACCCGAGAAAGATATGAATAACCATTCAATTTTCTGTATTGGGTTAACCTGAAATGACATGGACACGGCACAATCCATGTACACCAAACTATTTGTCATGATTTGGTTATTGTGTGCTATTTTTTATGGTATAATTGATGTGGGTATATTGGTAAATGACAATATGTGCAGTTTTTGTATGGATCAAAACACGTTCCTCATGTATATCATAGCTATGTGGATATTTACACGTACAGCTTTTAAAAATTCCAGTTAAAGGGTTTAGCAGTGTCAATCCGATCAAGACACGATTTTAAATAGACCGGTTTAGTGTTGTCGATCCAACCAAGACACGATATTAAATAAGATCGGTGTTAGTATCGATCTGATCAAGACACGATTTTAAGTAGGCTATTAGGATAACCATTTATGTCATCAGTTTGTTAGCCATTTATGTTAGCAGTTTGTTAATAGCTTCTTGGATAGGTTCAATTCAAATGTATACTTATCTTGTATGTTGTTATGTTCATCATTTTATAAATAGAAGAACCTCTCTCACGTTTAATTGTGAGAGCCATTTTTATCAAACCAATCAATTGCTTTAACTTGGTATCAGAGCGTCACTCAATCATGACTTCCGCTACCTCTTCTTCACCTACCTCTCAGGTTGTTGGAGAAGTTACCTCTACCAACAAATCTTCCTTATTTCCAAATGCTCATCACTTTCTTTCTCTCAAACTTACCCACACAAATTATTTGTTCTGGAAGACACAAATCACTCCTTATCTCCGTGGACAACATTTACTGGGCTATGCCGACGGCACCAATCCGTGTCCACCATGCACCATTTCGTCCAATGCTGCTATTACAAATCCTGATTTCCAAATTTGGTTTGATCAAGATCAGTTGTTAATGAGCCTCTTGATTTCCTCTCTAACGGAGGATGTTATTCCTCTTATTGGGTGCCACGTGTCACGCTCTCGATTTTCAACATAATTAAGTAATACATTTCAATAAAAGAGAAACTTCGCATATCATTTACGTTACCCAAATGAGTTTCCCACCTGTTTACTTTACAAACAAATCCTTAAGTTTAGATAATTACAACTTTAGTCAAAAGAAAATTCAATAGTAATTATTTACAAAACCATCTTTAACGAATTGAGATCTTCACAAAGATGACGAAATAACCAGTCATGTCAGCTTCTAAAAGTCTTTTATTGTCAAGCACACAATGCATGCAATCTATTGCCCGGCATCAGAACCTGAAAAGAAAGATTTAGTTGAGCTACAATAGCCCAGTGGAGAATTCTAAGCTCAAGCTATATGTAGTTTGAATGAATCATACACCGAGAATGAATGAGTATGGACAGATACGCCTATAGTACAAGTGACTACCAACAAGCTGCAAATTATTGCCTAAGAGTCCCAGACTTCACATCAATGTCACTAGCCGTTTACTTCTTTAACTAGTTATATTGTTAAACTCATGTCATTCCACATTTGTCTATAATCAAATCAAAACATCTTATTATTCTTCGTACGGTAGTACAATCTTTCTCGTGTCCACATTGATCTTCATTAAATCCCTTTATTGCAAAACCTTTCTTTTTCTTTAATCCGGTATTTCCCATCAATAATCACTAGGGTCACCTCGGGTCTAGTTTCCTCGAGCGCAGGGTCACCCTGAGTCTTTTTCTCCAATAATATGAATAAGCTGGGCCACCTCGGGTCTAGTTCCCTCGAGCGCAGGGTCACCCGAATCTTTTCCCTCAATAACGACCACTTGGGTCACCTTTCACACTTTTCACAATCGACATCATTTCATAATCAATTTCCTCATCCCTTTGACGGTTATACCACTGAATTTTATTTAATCATTATGTGACTCCACAAATGTACATGTTCATGCCTTTTCACTGGTTTACCCATTCGCATCTGACATAGCGTATTAAGCCCGTACGTATAATCCTACCATACTTTATCCATTAGTTTCTACACTTGAACCTCATAGAGAGAGTGTCAAAAGGATTAAAAGACTTGACGAGTCGTGAGGACACAAGTTATTTTATCATCTCAAACAATTCTTTCTCACTTAGATTTCACTTCAAGGATTCTAAACAATCTACCAATCCACCACGTTGATTACATCTCAAACTGTTCCTAACTGTCATCCATATCAAGACTCCGACCAATTAATTAATACACGCCTTTTTCCTTTAAGCACACCTCGATCCCACACGTCCTCACCGTACCTCTATGTACATCCCTCGTACCTTCACAAGCCACATATTAACCTATGACTAGACTCTACGATGCCCGGTTATCTAGTTTCTATACTCGGAGTCCGTATAAGCATGTACTAAAGGAATCTAAAAATTTTACGAGTCGAGAGAGAGAATGGATTGCAATACTACTCGTCGAATCCCTAGACATGTTCACTCTAGTCCATTGGATGCCATTCTAAGTGAGAAACGAGTAATACTCACCAAAACACTTGGAAGGATACGTAAACAAACTCATTAGAGTCAACAAAAAGCTTCGACATGTGAGTTGAAAGATATAGGGAAGCAGCTGAAAGATACTGCAGCAGCTCAAAGAAGCAGCTAAAGGAAGCAGCTCAATCTCCTACCGGTAGGCAAGCAAGTCCTACTGGTAGAACTTGACCTACCGGTAGGTGAACAAGTCCTACCGGTAGGAACTGAAGACAAGAAGGCCAACACTCCGAATTTATGCTTGGCCTACCGGTAGGTAAGGAATTCCTACCAACTGAAGACAGGAAGGCCAACACTCCGGTAGGAACTGAAGACAGGAAGGCCAACACTCCGACAGGAAGGCCAACACTCCGAATTTATGCTTGGCCTACCGGTAGGTAAGGAATTCCTACCAACTGAAGACAGGAAGGCCAACACTCCGGTAGGAACTGAAGACAGGAAGGCCAACACTCCGAATTTATGCTTGGCCTGCCGGTAGGTACCGGTAGGTAAGGAATTCCTACCGGTAGAAGTCAAATACATTGAGCAGCTTATTGAGCAGCTTTTGAGCTGCTGCTATACGTTTGAGCAGCTTGAAGGAATTTTTCAATCATTCTACCAGTAGGTAAAAATCTCCTACCGGTAGGGAACTAAATTTCTGGCAAAGTAACAACGTTCTACCGGTAGGGAAGACGAGCCTACCGGTTGGAATACTGAAAAACAGCCGATTCTTACAACAACAACAGAATTTCGATCCAAGCTTAAACACGACATTACAAGCACGATCTCAAGCACAAAATCACTCATAAAACATATAAAGAGAGGTAGTATTCCCTATCTCAAGTCGAGAAGCGAAACCCACGCAAGCTGAGCAAGCCCTAGCTCTCCAAACTTCGAAATAAACTGAATACTCCTCTTCCGAGCAAGACCCACGAGATTCAAGGTTGGAGTCGCGTATAGAAGCCAAAATAGAGGTGTGTTTGTATGGGTTTTGCACCAATTTGGTGGGCTTTGGTGGAGAGGTCGGGAGAGAGAGATGAGAGCCGGAGAGAGACGAGAGAAATAGAGAGAGAGACAGCCAAGAGAAAAATGAGAAGGGGAAAGTGTTACTTGGAAATAATAGAGGTGGGAGAAATAATCCCATGCCCTCACACCACACACTCACACATGCACCTCTCATCTATTTACTCTTATTTCCTTTCACGAACACGCCGCACCGTAAATTCACACCATTTATCTCGACAAGTCGTACATTTACAAGAGAAAAATACGGCCTCAAAAATACGGGTCTCTACACCATGACATCTCGAGAAATCTGGACAACACTTGAGTCCGCCCTCGCTTCTCTGTCCAACACTCGAATCCTCCAACTCCATCTTCACCTTCAAAACATCAAGCAAGGCGAGCTCTCCGTTACCCAATATCTTCAAAAAGCCAAGGGTCTTTATGATGAGTTGAATGCTGCGGGTCGTCCTCTCTCCTTACAAGACTTCAACCTTTACATTTTCAAAGGCCTCAATCCTACATTCCAAAATCGGATCCTGACACTTGCAAATCATCCGTCACTTTCTTATTCCGAATTGCATAGCTTGCTTCTTAGTCATGAGCTCATGCACTCAATTGGCTTTGCCTCTCTCTCGGTCTCCGATACCACCGAAGCATCTCCCCAGGCTAATTTTGTGCAACTCAATGCCTATGTGCAACGCAATGCCTCTTCCTCTTCTAATGGGGGCTATCGAGGACGTGGTCGCAATGATCGCGGTCTTGGTCGTAACCAAGGCTACCGCCCCAATGATTCTCATGGTGATGCTCAGCATTTTTCCCATGAGTCCCGCAATTATCACTCTACTGATTCCCACCAGCGGTGCCAAATTTGCAATGGTGCAAATCATACTGCCCTCTCATGCAACCAGCGCTACAACCATACCGCTCCGCCTTCTGCTCACTTGGCTTCATACAATTCCGCTCCTGCCCCTTTTGCGGATTGGTTCCCCGACATTTGTGCAACTCATCATGCTACACCAAACCTTATGTCTCTTTCTCATCATGAAAATTACCTTGGCAGTGATCAGTTTCAAGTAGGGAATGGTAAGGGGTTACCCATCCATAAAATTGGTACCACCACTCTTCAAACCCCATCTTCTTCCTTTCACTTATTTAATATTCTTCATGTTCCCTTACTTACTAAATCTCTTCTTTCGGTTTCTCAATTTACCAAGGATAACAGTGTTTTCTTTGAATTTCATCCCTCTTATTTTTGCGTAGCTATGTCTCTGAGGAAGAAGTTACTGCCATCTCCAGGATCCCTATCAGCTGTGCAAAGAAGAAGGACAAGAGAATCTGGTCGTGCAACAAATCAGGGAATTATACAGTGAAGGCGGGATACTACCAAGCTGTCAAGAGGGCAAACTCTGCTCTTACTTCTAAGGCATCATCTTCTTACACTCCTCCAAAATCCATGTGGAGCAGATTCTGGAATGTCCCCACAATGCCAAAAGTGGGTATTTTTATGTGGAAAGTGGTAAAAAACTGGATTGCTTGTAAAGCAAATCTATTTAAGCGTAAATGCTCACCTTCCCCCTTATGCCCGATCTGTAATGAGATTGAAGAAACTGTTGAACATACCCTTTTTCACTGCCCATGGACGAAACCTGTCTGGTTTGGGAGTGGGAAATCTTATTGGGTTCAGAATGGTTTGATCAGTGCTGCTGACAGGTGGATGGAGGATTTACTATGTGGAAATTTGGCTAAAGAATCTCCCAGGGAAGTAGTTGCTATAATTTTTCAGATCTGCTGGGCCATTTGAAAGGCAAGGAATGCATTTGTTTTTGAGGGGAAACAACCCAACCCGAAGGATACCATTGACCATGCTCTGGGGGCAAGCAAGGACTACCTCAGTGCTTTGTTTTTGGCCCCTAAGGTTACCCCTCTGAAAGTTAACAGGAATGTTCATTGGGTCTCACCACCATCCTCTGTTATCAAATTTAATTGTGATGGAGCCTATAATCCCTCCCGCAGCTTGGCTGCCTTTGGCGTTATCGCTAGAGTTAGTGGTGGAAAAGCTCAGTTATGGCGTGTTGGAAGAGTCCCAGCGGTTTCAGCTATCTCTATCGAAGCTTGGGCCCTTCGCATCGCTTGTGCCACTGCTTTTGAGATGAATCTTACTGAAGCAATCTTTGAATCAGATTGCTTGGAAGTGATTAACGCTGTTTTAGATGCGAAAAGCTCGGGACCTTGGGAGATTAGCACGATAATTGAAGATATCAAATACTGGGCAAAAGACAAACGTTGGTCTTTCCTTTGGTGTTGTCGGGAACAGAACAAAGTGGCTCACTGTCTTGCTGATTTATGTCTTAAGAAAAATTTTGTTAACCAGCCAGGTTGTATTCCGCCTGAGGTGGTTTTTTTGTTGGAAAAAGATGTAAATGGTTGATTTGTTTCTAATGAGAATCCCCGTTATCTTGTCAAAAAAAAAAAATCCCTCTTATTTTTTAATCAAGGATCAGGTCACCAAGAAAACGTTGTTCTGCGGGGAAACTAATTAAATCTGGACTTTACAAGTTCTCCACCTCCACACCAATTCCTCCATCTGCTCATATCTCTGAAAAGGTTGATTCTGTGTGCTGGCATCGTCGTCTCAGCCACCCTCATCATCGTGTTTTTCGTCAAGTCCTTGTTCAAAATAAATTGTCGTGTTCGTCAAATAAATGGCAGTCTATTTGTCATGCTTGTCAGTTAGGGAAGTCGTGTCGTTTGTCATTACCTGTAACGCAGTCTGTTAGTAAAGCTCGACTAGATCTTATTTTTAGTGATGTTTGGGGACCCGCTCCTGTTTCTTCACTGAATGGACATCGTTACTTTGTCCTTTTTCTTGATGTTTATTCCAAATATTTGTGGTGTTTTCCAATTGCACTCAAATTTGATGTGTTCCAAGTTTTTCTTCATTTTCAAGCAAAGGTTGAACGCCAATTCTCAACCACTATCAAACAGGTCCAAACGGATTGGGGGTGGGGAATTTCGCACTCTGCCAAAATTCTTTCAAAAATATGACATTATTCATCGTCTCCCTTGTCCTCACACACATGAATAGAATGGGAAAATTGAGAGATGTAATCGTCATGTTGTTGAAACTGGGTTGGCTTTACTTGCTCATGCTTCTGTGCCACAAAAATTTTGGCACTTTGCTTTTGAGACTGGTTTTTCTTATTAATCGTCTTCCCTCACTTGTTTCCAATGGCCTCTCACCTTTTGAATGTCTCTTTAATAAGAAACCTGATTATAATTCTTTAAAGGTGTTTGGGTGCTTATGTTACCCATTTTTAAGACCCTATAACCGCCATAAAATGTCATTCCGATCTGCTCCATGTATTTTCCTCGGTTATAGTCCTTCTCATCATGGGTATCGTTGCTTTGATCGTAGCACTGGAGGTCTATACATCGCCCGTCATGTTCGCTTTGACGAGCATACGTTCCCATTTTCTGGTGATTCTATTCTTGGGTCCCCACCTGTGGTCCCACCCCCATGCTCTCCCTGGGGCGTTGTCCAGCACACTATCTCTTCCCCATCACAAAATTCAACCACGTCAATCCCATTACAGAATTCCACTACCACTCAACTTCCTCTTACTCTATCCCCCAAAAGTACTACTTCCATCCAACCTCTATCTTCACCTCATCCAAATCCTAATTCAAACTCTCTTTCTACAAATTCCCGATTTCAGCGTTAATCTCAACCTCCGCTGGGCATTAATCTCGTAATCGATCTTAACCAATCTCCAAATACACCTCCACCAAATCCTCCAACCCTTGATTCCAAACCTTATCCTCATCCAATGGTTTGAAGGTCAATGCACCCAACAGCTCTCTCGCACACCTTTAATGTTCCTCATTCCATTTCCCCAATTACCGAACCCACGTCCTACACCACAGCCTCCAAGTCCCATGAATGGCGCCATGCTATGAGTAATGAGATTTCAGCCCTACTTCAAAATAGGACATGGACTTTGGTTCCTCCATCCCATGCTCACAATATCGTCGGGTGTAAATGGGTTTATCGTATTAAAAGAAAACCCGATGGTAGTGTTGATCGTTACAAAGCCCGTCTTGTTGCAAAAGGATTTCACCAACAGCTGGGCGTCAATTACTCTGAAACTTTTAGTCCCATTGTCAAACCAACCACAATTCGCACTGTTCTTTCAATTTCGACTTCCCTTCATTGGCCCATTCATCAACTTGATGTGAACAATGCATTTCTCAATGGTTTCCTTGACGAGCCCGTGTACATGACTCAACCACCCGGGTTTGTTGATCCGACAAAGCCTAATTTTGTTTGCAAGTTGCATCGTTCTCTCTATGGCCTAAAACAAGCTCCTCGTGCATGGTTTACTCATCTCTCAACCTTTCTTGTAGTGGCCAGAATAAATGGGGCTCTGTACCGACCCCGAGGACATTACAGAGGGCTCCGTACCGACCCCAAGGACATATTACCGAGGGCTCCGTACCGACCCCAGAGACATTCCACCTAGGGCTCTGTACCGACCCCAGAGACATGCCATCGAGGGCTCTGTACCGACCCCGGAGACATATTACCGAGTGTACCCGAGGGCTCCATACCAACGTCCGAGCACAGCATCGAGGGCTCGCAAGCAAGCCTCCTGCACCTAATGTGACACAGCATCGAGAAGAATCCTCGCGAAAGGCTGACCTGGGCATGTGCTCCGTATCTGCCTTATCCAGTGCGTCATCTATGATGTCACCCAAGGCAGTTACCCGAGTGTGACCTCTACGCATTGGCATTGGCTTGAAGGCCAAGTAAACCTAGGTCTATAAATACAAAGGGATGCTCATTGTGAAAGGTATGCCGTTCTACTCTAACCCTAGACCTAAACCTCTCTCCTTACATCTTACTTGATCGTCAGAGGGTCACTGGGCTTCCACAGCCCTAGTGACTTGTTGTAGGTCCAGCGGCGGAGGCGCAGAGCAAACGGAGGAAGGAACCTAACCAGAACCACGGTAAAGATCCTGACAATTGGTGGAAAATGCCGGTTTGGTCGTCTGAAGCATGAAATAACACTGTTCATTGCACTGTTCATGTTCTTCCCGAGGTCTATATTCTTCCCGAGGCCTATCTCTTTCCTGAGGCCATAAACGCTCTTCCCGTCATGGCCAAAAATTCGTTAGGGAGGACGTTGTTCCTCCCTAACCCGAGGCCTGTCTTCTTCTCCCTAGATCTAACTTGATCGTCAGAGGACGCACAGAGCTATAAGGAACCCGAACCGACTGATCCAAATCTGAACCCCCACAATTCTCTTCTCCCGTGGTTTCCTTGGAACCAAATTTGATGCGTCTTTGTTTATTTACCAGCACTCCACCATTCGGATATACATACTCATTTATGTCGATGATATCTTGATCACAAGTAATCATCCTCCGTCCATCTCTCGACTCATTTCTACCCTCCATTCTGAGTTCGCCCTCAAAGACCTTGGCTCCCTGCATTATTTTTTGGGCATGGAAGCTCATTCGACTTCCGCCGGGCTCCACCTATGTCAACGCCGCTACATTCTTGACCTGTTGTCAAAAACTGGTATGCACTCCTCCAAACCTGTCCTCACTCCTTTTTCTCCTACCACAAAACTTTCTAAACATGGTGGAAAACCCCTTACTGACCCGTCCCCATATCACCAAGTTGTGGGCGCCCTTCAGTACCTAATGCTAATGCGACCCGACATTGCTTTTGCGGTCAACAAAGCCTGTCAATTCATGCATTCCCCAACCGACGAGCATTAGACTACTGTCAAACGTATCCTTCGGTATCTCAAGAACAGAATAAATCATGGCTTGTTTTTCTCTCGCCATTCTCGACTGCATTTAGAAGCCTTTTCAGATGCTGATTCGGCGGGTTGTGTGGATGACCGTCGCTCCACCGGCGGCTATGCAATTTTTCTGGGCACCAATCTTGTCTCTCGGTCCTCTTGAAAACAACGTACGGTTGCTCGGTCTTCTACTGAATCAGAATACAAAGCTTTAGCTGATGCTGCGGCTGAGCTGTCTTGGTTTCAGTCTCTATTATTTGAGCTTGGTATATCTTTGCCTTTGGCTCCTACACTTTGGTGTGACAATGTTGGTGCCACCTATCTTACTGCTAATCCGGTTATGCATGCTCGTACAAAACATGTGGAAATTGATTTTCATTTTGTTCGCGATAAGGTTGCTGGCAAAGATCTCCTCTCGTCCGGTTCATTTCCAGCAATGATCAAATTGCCGATGTTCTAACCAAAGGCTTGTCTTCACCCCGGTTTATTTTTCTCCGTGAAAAACTGACGCTCACTTCCTGTGCACCATCAGTTTGAGGGGGCGTATTAGGATAACCATTGATGTTATCAGTTTGTTAATAGCTTCTTGGATAGGTTCAATTCAAATGTATACTTATCTTGTATGTTGTTATGTTCTATCCTTGTAATCATTTTATAAATAGAAGAACCTCTCTCACTTTTAATTGTGAGAGCCATTTTTATCAAACCAATCAATTGCTTTAACTAGACCAGTCACTACAATCTTCCATTTCACCTGTTAAGGCTCGTTCAGCCTAATAAGTCAAATGACTTAACTTTTTGTCCTTATTCAACTTTTTTTCACATTTGTTACTTTTTTGTTAACTTTTTGTGGATTATTACTTCTTCATGATGAAAGAAATCTAAAAAGTATAAAATTAGGATTGAAACCCAATTTTATTGAAAAAAGACGAAAAAAATTGGGTTTCAATCCTAATTGTATACTTTTTTGATTTCTCTCGTCATAAAGAAGTAACAATCCACAAAAAGTTGACGAAAAACTAACAAATACAAAAAAAAAAAAAAAAAATTGAATAAGGACAAAAAAATAAGTCATACTTATTAAGCCGAACAAGCCCATTCAGTTGGTAGGTGGCAACAAAAGACTACATCAATCGCTCTGCCTTGTCACTACACCAATCGCTCTGCTAGAGAAGTTTCAAGACACGATGTACAACACATCATTTGTAGCCTGTAAATACTTCTTCAGTTCTTTGTCGATTGCTGTCAAATACAGCATTACTCAAAGTTGAGGATACCCCACCCCAATTAGTAAGAAAATATGACTTTTACTTAATTGAAGACTTATTTACCTAAACGGAATGGGGTCTTACCCAAAGTTGAGGATACCCACTTTGGAGAGCCTGTAGGTAGGGCTACAAACGAGCCAAGCCGAGTCTCAACGTGTTCAAGCTCAGCTCGGTCATTTATAGAGAGGCTTGAGCTCGGCTTGTCTATCATTTGCATCGCTTGGTTGACTGGAAAGCAAGGGGCAGAACTACGCCAAGGCTCAATTGGGCTATAGCCCAGGTGCAATCCCGTAGAATTAAAAAAAAAAATTATATTGTAAATTTTTAGTCCAAATGAATTTAGTCCAACCCACATACTCCCATTCATCCTAGCCCAACCCACCATCCATTTTAACGGGGCGAAAATCTTATTTTTTTGGTCATTTTATCTTAAAGAGTCATAATTAATTTTTATCTTTAGGGCTCTTATAATCAAGTATTTGCTACTTAAAATTCTATAGGGCAGATACTTGATTATGAGATATCCAGGGCTCTCATTATCAAGTATCTGCTACTTGAAAAATAAGATATTGGATTTAAAATTTGAGCACTTGATTTTTTTAGACAATTTATATATTTAAAAATATGGTTAAAAAATTTAGTACTCCAATTTTTAATCTGTTTTTGAAACAGTGCAAAGATCTTATTTTTCTGATCATTTATTCTAAAGGGTCATAGTTAATTTTTATCTTTAAGGCTCTCATAATCATATATCTATTCTATAGAGTTCGAAATAAACAGCAAATACTTATTTATGAGAGCCCTATTGATAAAAATTAATTATGACCTTTCGAACAATATGATCAAAAAAATAAAATTTTCGTACTGGTTCAAACAAATTAAAAATTGGAGTACTTAATTTTTTTGAGGCTATTTTATAATATAAGAGAAATAAGGAAAGGGAAGTGAAAAATAATATGAAGGGAATTGCTGATGAACAATCGTTCGGTATATATATACCGAAGTATTGTAGCGAAATGTATTTTATCTAATGTTGCAGGTGGATTTTCTCGATTTTAGGTCGTTACAATAGCTAATATTCCCTTTTTGCTACTCTGTTATATATGCTCTAATGGAACAACAAAATAAAAGGGAGGAAAAACTTTTTTGTACTTTTCTTTTGTTTATTTTTAAACATTTATACGTTTGTCTCTTTTTGGTTCATATATATAAATTTTGGTTAGTCCAAAGCAAAATAAATTCCTAGCTCCGCCCTTGCTGGAAAGTGGAAACAAAAAACCCAAAGCGTTAAAGGCAAAATATGAAAAAACCCTAAACTTTAAGTATATATACCCCGGCTCGCGAGCCAACTAGAGCCGAGTTCACCCTAGCTTGACCTTGACTCATTTTTGAAATGAGCTAACAAAACCGGCTCAAGCTCTTTCATTAACCTTTCGAACCCAGCTTGGATGAGCTACTAATGAGCCGAGCTGTGAGCCGCTGATGAGCGACTCTATTTCTTTGCAGCACTTATACCCCACCACTATTGTTAAAAAAAAGACTTGGACTGACTTGACGAACCACTTTATGGGTGGGGAGAGTGTGAATAAAAAGATCGCGCCAATGACTTTATGAATCACTTTACCAGTAGAAGATGTTTTCTTGCATGCTTCCCCTCGTCTCACAATAGAAACCAGTCGTCAAGGACTCAAGTCTAGTTCAGTACCAATCCCATACAATTTGGTCCACTTTTGATTTTCTGGGGCCATTTTCAGGCTCAGAACAATGATCAAAAATAATTATTTGGTAGAGCTCGTCAAGTTTTTCGGGTAAGAGGAAAATAATGTTCACTGAATACTATTTAATGACATATTGAAACACATTTATAGAGTAATTACCTTGACAAAATGCAATGCATGTGCACATTTATCTGGAATTTCATACTAGCTTTTTGTCTATGAATTTTTCGAGCTAGACAAAGATTTTGGGACAAATTAGCTAGAATCAAAACGTGGACAAATAAACTTGGACGAACGGAATATATAATTGGGTGAATGTAAGACTTAATCGATTTTAACTAATTTAAGAAGAATATTTGGAGAATCGTATACTTTCCTAAATTATTTCACATGGTTTTTTTAATTTCTCTAATTTCTTACGAGAATGGAGCCAACTTTTTATATCACATTATTCATCTCAATGAGAGGATTCGAGAAAGTATAACATATAGATCAATTTTAAATAAACTACATATAAGATGATGAAGAAACCCGAAAAAGACTGTCTATATAATATAGACTAAATTTTTGAATCTTTTTGTCATATTAAATGATTTTTTAAACTAATAAACGTGAAAATAAATGAATAAAGACAAAACAATGAAATGTCCAAAAATCTTAACGGAACTTAACCTTAATTTAAGGCTTTATTTGATGTGTGGGGCAAATAGACAATGGATGAGCATGAGAAAAGTAAAAATAAAAGCAAAGGTAAAAGTAGAGACGACTTTACTTGACTTGACTAATGAGTCATGAGTTGCTATGGAGCACAGAGCAAGCTGCTGTGAGCCTTGTGCGGGTTGCCTTTTGAGTCACGTAATTTGATTGACAGTTCATTTTATTCAACTTGTCAAGTTTTCTGTTTACACAGAAAAAGAAATTGATACCTTTATGTGCATATTACGAAACATGTTTCAAAAACATGTACGTATTTTGTTCACACGATTCGAGTTTACAGGAAGTTTTAGTTTTTAGGTTGGCTACTTTTTCATACTTACACAACAATGACAGGTCGACTAGACAATGGAATATTAAAACGAGATAAATACGGATAGGACTTGCGTAACCCGAGAAAGATATGTATAACCATTCAATTTTCTGTATTGGGGTTAACTTGAAATGACATGACTCGCATACAACACGGCACGATCCGTGTACACCAAACAATTTGTCATGATATGGTTATTGTGTGCTATTTTTTTTATGGTATAATTGGTGTGGTTATATTGATAAATGACAATATATGCAGTTTTTATATAGACGTTCCTCATGTATATTATAAGTATTTGGATAATTACACGTACATGTTTTAAAAATTATAGTTAAAGGGATTAGGAGTGTCAATCCAATGAAGACACGATTTTAAATACACCAGTTTAGAGTTGATCCCACCAAGACACAAAGACACGATATTAAATAAGATCGGTGTTAGTATCGATCCGATCAAGACACGATTTTAAGTAGGCCAGATACGTATAATAAGGCCAGTCACTACAATCTTCCATTTCACCTGTTAATATCAGTTGGTAGGTGACAACAAAAGACTACATCAATCGCTCTGCCTTGTCACTACACCAATTGCTCTGCTCGAAAAGTTTCATCTGGTGGATTTCAGAGTGGTAGCAAGTATTTTTACAACTTAGCCTCCATGGATGGATTAGAAGTAGAGGTGGCAAACGGGCAGATCTGGGCCGGTTGAAATGGGTCGTGGGTCACGTATGGGCGGGTCAAAAAAGAAAACGGGTCGGGTCGGGTCGGATATGGGTTTTTGGTTCTATTCAAATTTTTTTCTATTTTTTGTTTTGCGATAAATTTTTTATACCTATTAATTCATCAATCTCGACCAGAGAATCGGAAAAGTATATTTTTTTTTACTTTTATCCTAATGGGAACCCCACAAGTAGCTACGTCATTGGGTTTCCTGATTGTACTGTACTTTTTACTTTGAGAGCTTTTCACTTTTTTCCTCCTTCGGTTCTTTGGTCCCAGTGAGATAGGAGAGAGAAAGCAGATAAAAAAAAAAAAAGAAAGGAGAGAGAAAGAGAGGGAGAGAGAGAAAGAATAGAATTTTAGTTAGAGAGAGAGAGATGGGTGAATTGGAGAGAGAGAGAAAGAGAGAGATGAGTGAATTGGATTGATGGTTATCTGATCAAAGATGTCGGGAGACAGTGCGGGCAAGAGAGAAAAAGGGGTGTTGGACCATTTTTAATTTTAACCCATATTAAACTCACTCTCAACCCATTACACAATATGGACGGGTTGAATTGGATTACAAGTGGGCGAATTTGGGCAGGTTAAGAAATATAGGTTAGAATTGCCACCTCTAATTAGAAGTGGCCTTGCCGTTGAGAGTTTCACCTTTCTTGTCTTAAAAGCAACCAATCAAAAAAAATTTGTCAAAATTTTCAAGACACGATCGATGTACACACTTCATTGGTAGCCTGTAAATACTTCTTTGTCGATTGCTGTCAAATACAACATTACTCAAAGTTGAGGATACCTCACCCCAATATGTAAGAAAAGGCGGACCAACTTTTACTCAATTAAAGACGTATTTACCTTAACAGAACAGGGTCTTACCCAAAGTTGAGGATACCAGTGTAGGGGCCTGTACGTAGGGCTGTAAACGAGCCGAGCGGACCCTTAGCGTGTCTAAGCTCAGTTCAATCATTTATAGGGAGGCTCAAGCTCGACTCGTCAATCATTGCACCGCCTGGTTGACTGGAAAGTGGAAACAAAAAACCCTAAGCATTAAGGCAAAATATGAAAAAAAAACCCTAAACTTCAAGTATATATATATACCCCGGCTCGCAAACAGACTAGAGATGAGCTTATCCTAGCTCGAGCTCGGCTCATTTACCAAATGAGCTAACAAAACCGGCTCAAGCTTGTTCCGAGCCGAGCTTGAACAATTCAGTAACAAGCCAAGCTGCGAGCAACTTTGTTCGTTTAATTTGCAGCCTTGATACCCCACCGCTATATTTAAAAAAAAAAAAAAAAAGACTTGGACTGACTTGACGAATCACTTTATGGGTGGGGTGAGTGTGAATAAAAAGATCGTGCCAATGACTTTAGGAATCACTTTACTAGTAGAAGATGTTTTCTTGCATGCTTCCCCTCGTCTCACAATAGAACCAGTCGTCAAGGACTCAAGTCTAGTTCAGTACCAATCCCATACAATTTGGTCCACTTTTGATTTTCGGGGGCCATTTTCAGGCTCCGAACAATGATCAGAACACATTTGTATAGTATTTATCTTGACAAAATGTAATGCATGTGCACATTTATCTGGAATTTCATACTAGCTTTTAGTCTATGAATTTTTCGAACTAGACAAATATTTTGGGACAAATTAGCTAGAGTCAAAAAGTAGACAAACAAATTTGGACGAAGGAAATATATAATTGGGTGAATGTAAGACTTAATCGATTTAACTTATTTAAGAAGAATATTTGGAGAATCGTATACTTTCCTAAATTATTTCGTGTGGTTTTTCTTATTTCTTACGAGATTGGAGTCAAATTTTTATATCACATCATTCATCTCAATCAAAGGATTCGAAAAAGTATAAAATATAGATCAATTTTAAATAAACTACATATAAGATGATGACGAAATCCGAAAAAGACTATCTATATAATATAGACTAAATTTTTGGATTTTGTACGTTGTTGTCTTCAATGATTTTTTAAATTTTAGCTTATGTTTTATACTAATTCAAATTTTCTCATTGAGAGAAACGATGTGGTGTAACAATTGGGCCCAAATGTTTTCGGGATTAAGAGCAAAAAATAAAAATGACCTCGCCGAAAAGTTTGAAAGAAAATTAGGCCAAAGAGACATTCTTGTATAGTAGTTTGTATTTTCGGTCAAAAAAAAAATTTGTGGGACCCATCACATGTCTAACTTTGCCACTGGGAATCGTTTCCCTCCAAAATCTTCCTGAACCTCTATACAATTTTTTAAAGCTCCTGACAAAATTCTTTGATCGAATGAATGACAAAATTTTTTTAAAAACTCCTAACAAGGTAGAGTTGCGAGGAAAGGTAAACAAAGTATGAAAATGTCTGCGTTTTTTTTGTTTTCGGTTTGTAGGGAAACTCTGAGACTCTGTTTACCAATTTTTCCCTCAATTAAAATCGACAGAAATTTCGGGAAACAATCCCAACAACAAAAATAAGTGCATAGGCGGCTATGTGTACACAAGACGGATCCGTGGTTCCATGCCGTATTTCAGGTCTTCACCGGTGAGAAATGGCGGTCGAGTCAAATGCGAGTTTAGTGATGAATCGACTCGTAAAAGAAGACCGGAATCGACCCATTGATTGGGCGGAGTGGGTTGAAGCGGAAGAAAAATAACAAATGGACTTTGTTATTTTTTAAAGGTAGAATCGATCTAACGACACGAGCGATACATCGAATATTCTTAGTTAGTCTTAGAATATGAATCCTACTCTTAATTATAACCCAGAAGTGGGTTGAGAAGACAAAAATTAATAACAAAATTAAGACTTTGATTTGTTGGAGGAATTACGATAAAGCCAAAAGAGACTATTTATAGGAAATAACAAATGCATAGGAAATGACTTCTTAACTTCCTACTACTCTTTACTCTTTATTCTTCTAATTTGCTTCCAAATTTCCAAATAACTTCCCTTCAACTTCAAAGTGTATAGGACAATGACAAATGTCTTTTCTACTTCCAAATGTGTAAGAGCAAGCCAAGTATCCTGCACTTTATTAAAATACAAACAAATAAAAGAAATAAAAACTAGTTATATTATTAATACGAAATAATAAACTATGAAGCATTCTTATAATTGCCACCTTTTGATCGATCATCGACAGACGGTGAATATATGGTGCAAACAGACTCCCATCTCTAACTTTTCCACTATGATTAACTTTTCTTTAAAACTTGTCTTGTAAAAGTCACCATATTAAAAAATAGAGACTTGGACTGACTTTACTAAATGCTTTCTTGCTTCCCTCATCTCACAATGGAAACCAGTCATCATCAAGGACTCAAGTCTAGTCAGTCCAGTACGAATCCCATACAGTTTGGTCCACTTTTGAATTTTGTGGGTCAAATCCGGGCTCACAACAATGATTAAAAACGTTCATTTTGTAAAGCTCGTCATGTTCTTCGAGTTTGAGAAGAATCATGTTCATGGAATACCGATTAATGACATATCTAAACACCTTTATATAGAATTTATCTTGAACACAATGCAATGTGCACATTTATCTGGAATTTCATAGCCTTTAGTCTATGAATTTTTCGAACCAGACAAACATTTTGGGACAAGCTAGAATAAAAAAGTGGCCGGACATACAAATTGGGAGGAGGGAATATATAATTGGGTGAATGTAAGCAGACTTAATCGATTTTAACTTTGGAAAAGTTGTTCCTCCAAAATTTCAGCATTACTTTCAATTTCCTTGCACCAGTCTCTTCTTCAGATTCAAAACAAAGTAAGCAGCGAAATTTACTCCGCCACATACCTGAACAACACATGGCCCGGTCGTTGCCGCCTTCATTTTTTCTTTTCCTGCCTATTGTTGTTTTCTTGCTTTGGGGTTCATTACCAGACTCTGTGCATGGCAGGAACGAGACTGATCGGCTAGCCTTACTAGCATTCAAGGCGGAAATCACTGGCGATCCCCTCAGGATTCTAAACTCTTGGAATGAATCCGTCCACTTCTGCCAATGGGTTGGGGTAACGTGTGGCCGTCGGCACCAGAGGGTCACTCAGTTAAACCTTACCAATGGCAAATTAGCAGGGTCCATTTCACCGCACATTGGAAATTTAAGCTTCCTTATGAGATTACGGTTACAAAACAATAGCTTGAATCATGACATCCCCCAAGAACTCGGCCGCTTACGCAGACTGAAATTCATGTCACTGTATAATAATTTAGTCACCGGCGAAATTCCGGCCAATATATCTTGTAGCTCTAATCTCGTTGTCCTTGAGTTTTCTAGCAATAGGCTAACGGGAAAAATTCCAAAGGAGCTCGGTCACCTATCCAAACTCCAGGGATTGTATATCGGATTAAACAATCTAACAGGAGGTGTGCCTGCTACTATTGGTAATCTATCTTCTCTGACGATCCTCTATATATCCGAAAATAATTTTGGTGGGAATATACCTGATGATCTAGGCCGATTGACAAATTTGAAGACTTTTGCGTTATCGAGGAACAGGTTGGTCGGTACGATTCCTTCTTCAATATTTAATATCTCTTCCATTGTGAATTTCGAAGTTGGAGAGAACCAAATCCAAGGGATTCTTCCGTCAAACCTAGGATTTTACCTTCCTAATCTCGAGTTCCTTGCAGTTGATGATAACTCGTTGACTGGATCCATTCCTAGTTCTATATCAAATTCCACCAATCTATATTACCTTGGGGTGAGCCTCAACAATTTTACAGGGAAAATGCCTTCTTTGGATAAGCTGCATAATCTACAGTGGTTAGGTGCTGCTTCTAATCATCTAGGGACAGGGGAAGCCGATGACTTGAGCTTTTTCTCTTCTTTGATCAATGCCACCGATTTCAATCGGTTGGAACTGAGCAACAATGGTTTTGGAGGTGTGTTTCCAGAAGCAATTACTAATTTTTCCATTGGGTTTAGTTATGTAAACTTGCAGGCCAACAGGATGTACGGGAGCATCCCAAGAGGGATAGTGAATCTGGTCAATTTGCAGCTAATCGCAATAGGAAACAACCATTTGACAGGTAACATTCCTGCTGATTTCGGGAAATTTCAATACTTGCATCGATTGTTTCTCGAAGGAAATAGATTCACTGGTGACATCCCGTCTTCTTTCGGAAATTTATCATTCTTACTAACTCTCGATCTATCATATAATAATCTTCATGGAAGCATCCCGTCGAGTCTAAGCAAATGCCAGATGTTGTTGGAGCTTGTCCTCGCTGAAAATAGTCTTAGTGGCACTATACCCAAACAAGTTGTTAGTCTCTCATCATTGTTTAATCTAGACCTATCTTATAACAACTTGACTGGTGTCATCCCTGTGGAAATCGGGGTTTTAAAAAATCTTGAAACACTAAATGTTTCTAACAATATATTGGTTGGTAATATTCCAAGCGCCCTTGGTAGCTGTGCGAAATTGGAATCACTTAATTTGAACGGCAACAAGTTTTGGGGAGTCCTTCCATCAACTTTGAGTGAATTGAGAGGCTTGGAGGAACTAGACATTTCTATGAATGATTTCTCAGGAAAAATCCCAGTCTATTTTGAGAGCTTTATTTTTTTAAAGAAATTAAACATGTCATTCAATGATTTTGAGGGAGCGGTACCAAAACAAGGCATATTTACAATTGCAGCAGCTATTTCCATTGAGGGAAACAAGAAGCTTTGTGGTGGTATACCAGATTTACAACTGCGTAGTTGCCAATCCAAGGGATTCCCAAGGAAGAAATTTACTCAAGTCGTGAAATTGGTACTCCCATTGTCTTTTGGGCTTGTATGTCTGTCTGTGATGATGTACTTCGTGTATCATCGTTGGTTTAAAAAGAGAACAAAGGTACCATCTTTTAGCTTTTTGGGCCACTCGTTTCCTAAGTTGTCCTACGGGAGTCTAGTTAAAGCGACCAATGGTTTCTCTCCTGCCAATCTAATCGGCATGGGTAGTTTTGGTTCGGTGTACAAAGGAGTTCTTGATCTTGAAGAGGGTGGAAAACTAGTTGCCGTGAAGGTATTAAACCTTCTATCCTGGGGAGCTACCAAGAGCTTCATTACTGAGTGTAAGGCCTTAAGGAGCATCAGACATCGGAATCTTGTACATGTCCTCACAGCATGTTCAAGTGTTGACTATAAAGGTGATGAGTTCAAGGCTCTGGTTTATGATTTCATGGTCAATGGGAGCCTAGAGGAGTGGTTGCATCCAAATGAGAAAGAAGATGATGCGCACAATAAATCACGGAGTTTAAACCTTCTACAAAGGTTAAATATTGCATTTGACGTTGCTTCTGCACTTTTTTATCTTCACCACCATTGCTTGGAACCAATAGTTCACTGTGACTTGAAACCGAGCAACGTTCTTCTTGACGATGAAATGGTTGGACATGTAGGTGATTTTGGTTTAGCAAAATTCCTTGTAGATGCAACATGTATTTCTTTAGCAAATCAATCAAGTTCTATTGGCTTACGTGGGTCATCCGGTTATACAGCTCCAGGTAAATGTTTCCCTTAGACTCATTTCGTATTTCTCTTCTCCTTCACTTACAACGGTTTTCAGATTTAATCTGGTAACCCATACACAAAAATAAAGCTGTTGGTTCTTATGTTTTACTCCTCACTGCATCATTTTGCGTTCAAAAGTATCACATACAGTTGAATTAAGTAAAAACTGTCTAGATTGTTTCTTGAAATGGAGATGGAGTTTCTTTGTTATTGCCAAGACACATTAGCCTAAAAAATGAATACCAGCAATTGTATTGTCTAAACTTCACTAGTTTCTTGATCATAGGACGTACCCACATATCTTTTTTTCTTTTTTTAGAGTATTTTGTAAAACAATTTCCTATCATGATCTTTCCTGCGATTTGTAGTTCACTTGGGTTAGGGAATATTTTCACCACAAATGGGCCACGTGCTAACGTCTAGAAATTATAATAGCTTACTTGGTATTAAGCAAGAAATCTTAGGGGATGTGATATTGTGGGGAAATGTGTAGAGCACAGTCTACATAGGTTTCTGTTACTATATATCTTTCCTTTTCCAGAAAGTATGCACCGGTGTGACCCTTGGCTTATGTTGTATGTTTTGTTCTGATTTTCAATAAAATATACACTTACCCCAAAAAAATCAAAGTGAACCAATCAAGCATGATTCAAATTAGGCGTTTCAGATGACACAAGCAAAACCAAATGTCATTATTCTAGCAATAAGCAAAGAAGAGACACAACTCTTTGTCGTCTTATTCGAAATGTAAAATCATGAGTATCCATCTAAGAATTGTTAATTTGTTGAAGTTTCTTAACTATTCCTTGAGAGGCTACTTATCAAGCAGATTTGTAATTTTTTTTATCTATATGAATTGTAGAGTATGGCATGGGAAATGAAGTATCAATGTCGGGTGATATGTACAGTTTCGGTATTCTCTTATTAGAGATGTTCACAGGGAAGAGACCAACAGATACCATGTTCGATGGTAGTCTGACTCTCCACAACTTTGTTGAGATGGCTATGGCTGAACAAGTATCAAACGTTATTGATCCAACACTGTTTCAACAAGCAGTAATGGGAGAGGCAAGCTCAAGCATCAACAACTCTCAGAATCATAGCCCGGCTAGCATTCACGAATGCTTGACTTCAATTCTTAAAGTGGGAATAGAATGTTCAGAAGAACTACCAACAGATCGACCGGATATCAAAGAAATCGTTACTCAGTTGCATGTGATTAAGAACACTCTTCTCGAAGTTGGAGTACAAGGAGGAATGAGAGCTAGAATTGCAGCTTGATCATGTGCAGGTATGACCCCTTTTACATTCTAATAACTACTAGAGAAAAATCTGTATTTGGCACTAATAGCACCACAATTCTACACTCGGCCTTCAAAACAGCGGTTTGTCCAATTGTTGCTGACTTAAATAGACGTTTTAGTACTTAAATAGACGTTTTAGTTCTGTTCAACTTTACCCAGGTTCCTAAGAACCATGATGTTTTCATGCTCCTCTTTCCATCAATTCAAAAAGTTCTCACGTGGTCTGCAGCTATGAACAAAACGTAGATTTCCATTCCGAGTTCAAACTTGAGAATCAATAATTTCAACCAGAACCTCAGTGTAAGTGTCTTTCAGAACAATAGTGAAGAGAAAACAAAGTAGGAACTCTAATGCCGCATTCGAATTCAGGATAAACAAACCTCATTTTCATAACTTCAATGAGGCAAGTTCTTGAATAACCTCTGCATCTATCAATTGGAGGATGTGGATGTATTTTTCTCCTTCTTTCTTCAACAGAAACTAGTGTATCAATAGCATTTTTCTACATATATTCTGTAAGTGATTATCTTCTCCTATCAAACTTCTTCAATAACTAATTTTCGTTCTTCCCTCATAGGTGCTTGAGGTTTGGTCTTTGGTGGGTCTTGAAGGTATCTGTTGAGACCAGACCATAACTTTGTGATATTGCTCCATATTGCTTTGGGTACGCATTACATATGCTAGTTTGTTGTTCAATATCTGTGTTTTTTTAGTTTCAAGTTTATGTTCCTCTTGTGTTTTTTGTTTGTTTCAAGCATGAGAATTTTCTAATTTAAATGTACTATAAGACTTACATGTCAAGTGGGACTCCAATAGCATATGAGCAAAAAGTAATTGTTTCTTGTCACCAATTTCTAGTATATATGTGCAAGGTTGTCTCCATCTAAACCAAATTGCTTTCTTTACATTGAATTTGCTACCGATCCATAGTGGGTTGGGGGCCACATGACTGAGAACAAACTCCAGATGGATATTGAGGAATTGCAACAATATTTAACTACTCAAACGCTCCATTTGGTTACAGGCGTACATTGTAAAGCTCGGCAATATTTCTAAAAATTACAAACTATGATAGACCTACATACCTATCGTGTCATCATAATTTACCAATGTGGGAAACAATACAAATATTTTACAAATGTTGTTTGAGAATGCAATAAATACTATATCTTCTATCAAGCATAAGCGAATGACTAGCAATAGGCCAGATGCATATATTATCTATTTATCTTATTGCTCTTCCCTCCAATCCCTCATATTTTGCGTGCCAAAGTAAAGTGGGAATTGGCCAGATGCATATATCCATTCATATTCAAGTGCTGATTTTATTGTGTTGGGGGGGGGGGGGGGGGGGGGGGGGGGGGGGGGGGGTTGGTGGAAATCCATCTAAATACTCGTATGATCAGAGTAACCTGTGATCGATCACCTTTGACATCTCCCTGTTCAACATCATGTATGCGGGATTATTAAGCTATGAGGGTGTATGTACGTATAAGAGCATCTCTAAAGGAGATAACAAAAGATGATCAAAAAAGGGGATAATAAAATCCTACATCACATTAGCTAGTTGAATAGTCACTTGCAACTACTAAGTAGTGCTTTGAGTTTGCTAGCTGTTCTCTTGGTGGCTTGGTGCAGGTGTTTGAGGCGGGTGTTTGTGTGCTATTTTTGGAGCTGCTCTTTTCTGTTCCTACTTCTCTGGTGCCCTTTTCCAGTTTCTTCAGTGGGGGCTAGTTTCGGTTGTTTTTTCTTGGGTTTGGTTTTGTTTCTGAGCTGTCTTCCTCCTGATTTGTCACGCCCTCGATTTTCAACATAAATATAAATGATTTTTGTAATAAAACCCCTCACATAATCCATACAATACCCAAAAGAGCTCAACATTACTATTTCCGTAATCATAATTCCAAGTCCACTAGGTTCCCATATATTACATCATCGGCTCAATGACCCAAATTTAATAAGGTAATAGTGTTATGAGAGTTAAAAGTTACAAATATTCCATAGTCAGAGGATTGTAACTCAAATTACAAAATACATCTCTCAAAAGAAATTTACAAAGATGAATGAGTAACTTTTTTTTTTTTGGTTAGCTTTCAAAGAGGTGTGTCCACACTCTAAGCGCTCCATTCATGCAAGCTACTGTTCCGGATTAGCACCTGAAAATGATATAAGGCTTGAGCTACACTAACCCAGTAGAAAAGTCTACGCAAACTCTATATGCAAATGAGATGGAAGATGCTGATGAAACATAACTTTCAGATGACAAAGGAGCATAGATAAAACTCAAACACTATATTAGAAATTGAGAACTTAATTGAACACATCACTCTTGTCAATCAACCTATCGTTGTCTTTTGAATTCCTTTTAATCAGATATTTCCATCAATAGTCACTAGGGTCACCTGGGGTCTTGTTCCCTCGAGCGCAGGGTCACCCCGAGTCTATTCCCTCAATAATAATAATCAGCTGGGTCATCTCGGGTCTAGTTCCCTCGAGCCAAGGGTCACCCCGAGTCTATTCCCTCAATGGCCCAAATTTAATAAGGTAACAAGTGTTATGAGAGTTAAAAGTTACAAATATTCTATAGTCAAAGGATTGTAACTCAAATTACAAATTATACATCTCTCAAAAGAAATTTACAAAGATTGTGGTTAGCTTTCAAAGAGATATGTCCACACTCCAAGTGCTCCATTCATGCAAGCTACTGTTCCGGATTAGCACCTGAAAATGATATAAGGCTTGAGCTACACTAGCTCAGGAGAAAAGTCTACGCAAACTCTATATGCAAATGAGATGGAAGATGCCGATGAAACATAACGTTCGGATAACAAAGGAGCATAGATAAGACTAACACTATATTAGAAATTGAGAACTTAAACGAACACATCACTCTTGTCAATCAACCTATCGTTGTCTTTTGAATTCCTTTTAATCAGATATTTCCATCAATAGTCACTAGGGTCACCTCGGGTCTAGTTCCCTCGAGCGCAGGGTCACCCCGAGTCTATTCCCTCAATAATAATAATCAGTTGGGTCACCTCGGGTCTAGTTTCCTCGAGCGCAGGGTCACCCCGAGTCTATTCCCTCAATAACAACAACTTGGGTCACTTCTCACACCTTTCATAATCGCCATCATTTCATAATCAATTTCATCATCCCCCCATCAGTTATACCACAGAATTTCAATTAACCATTATGTGATTCCACAAACGTATATATTTATGCCTTCTCATTTGTTTACATACCCGCATCCTTACATGAGGTACTAAGCGCATACATAAATTCCTACAATACTCTGTCCATTAGTTATCCACTTTCTTTATGGCTCCCATTTCACAAATATCCATTCATTCCGTCGAATCCAAAGGCCATTTAATCAATCGCATAGTATTCCAAGACCAACAATCTACCATATCACATATAATCAAATACACACGTCTTTACCGTACCTCTAAGTGCACCCCTATATCTTCACATACCACATATCGACCCTCAACTAGACTCTGCGATGACCGGTCTTCTAGTTTTTATACTTGGAGTCCCTAAGTCGTATGCTAAAGGAGTCAAAAAGATTCTACGAGTCAAGAGAACACGAATTGCAATTCTACCCATTGAATTACTAGACATGCTCATGTATATCGTTCGTGTTTCAACATGCAATAACTTACATTTCTTATTTCTTAACTCAATGAATTCATTCTAGTTCGTTGGATACCACTCTATGTGTGAGACAAGTAATGCTGTCTAAAACACTTGAAAGAATGTGCAAACAAACCCATTGGAGTCGACGAGAAGCTTCATAAAGTAATTTGGAAGAATATAGAAAAAGCTGTTGAAAGACACTACAGCAGCTCAAGAAAGCAGCTGAAAGATACAAGCAGTTGCTCAATCTCCTACAGGTAGGTGAGCAAGTCCTATCGGTAGAACTTGGCCTACTGGTAGGTGAAAGTTCTTACCAGTACAAACTGGAAACAGAAAGGCCAACATTTGAACAGAACGCCTACCGGTAGGTGAAAGTTCCTACCGGTATAAACTGGAAACAGAAGGGCCAACTGGAAATAGAAAGGCCAACATTTGAACAGAACGCCGGTTGAACAGAACGCCTACCAGTAGGTGAAAGTTCCTACCGGTAAAAACTGGAAACAGAAAGGCCAACTGGAAATAGAAAGGCCAACATTTAAACAGAACGCTTACCGGTAGGTGAAAGTTCCTACCGGTACAAACAGGAAACAGAAAGGCTAACATTTGAACAGAACATGAGAGTTCCTACCGGTACAAACTGGAAACAGAAAGGCCAACATTTGAACAGACCATTTTTTTTGTACTTGACCTACTGGTAGAAGTTGAATACGTTGAGCAGCTTTTGAGCTGCTGCTGTACGTTTGAGCTGGTTGGGGGAAAATTTTTAACTTGTCCTACCGGTAGGTAAAAAGTTTCTACTGGTAGGGAGAGTGTTGTTCAGACGAATTTTTCGACAGAATTCTCAGATTTCGATCCAACCTCAATAACAGCCAATACAAGCTCAAAGATGACACAAGAGCACTCAAATAACATATAAAGAGAGGTAGAATTCCCTACCTCAATTATCCAAACCGAAACCGAAGAGGTTGAGCAAGCCCTATCTTCCGGAATCCAAACCGAGCTAAATACACCAAACCAAGCTCCATCCAACGAGATACGAACTTCAATACGCAACTAGAAGATGGAGTTGAGGTTGATTGTTGTGGGTTTTGAATTTGGAGGTGAGTTTTTGGGTTAGGAAGTGAGAAAGAGAGAGAGCCGAGAGAAGAAGAGAGAACGGGAGAGAGAATGAAATGGGGGAAAATATTTCCCTGCTACACACACTACACACTTATATACACACACCACTTAGCCATAGCACCCAAAACTTTCAATTCTGTCACTTCAAACCCTTAATCTCACATAAACACATCTTTCACATTACAATATATCTCTTTCTCATTTATAAAAATTAAAACTAGGGAATTTAAATACAGGTCTCTACATGATTGATGGTGGAGGTGTTCTCTTTTCCTAGTTTCGTTTTTGGGTGTTAGTGTGTCGGTGTTGTTTTCCTTTTAGGTGTTGACGTATTGGGGTTGTTTTTTTTCTTTTGTTGGCTTCTTGCCAATGTCTCTTTTGGGTCTCGGGTAGCTCTTATTTGCCCTTATTCCTTTTAATCTTTTCCTTTGTAGAGATTAATAAAATTTCTTTTGCCGAGGAAAAAAAAAAAACTACTAACTAGTGCCGTACTCCAAATGAATCCTCAAAATTAAATTCAAGTTTTTTAACCATGTCTTTGACTTTAAAGGACCTACTTGGTCACAACATAACAAATTCACCAATTAATAGTACTTCCTGTATTCCTTTTTGAGTGTTCTATACGAATAGATGTGCTATTTTGGAATTAAAAAAATACATGTGTGCATAGTTATTTCAATTTCTTCGCACTAAATTAGTTAAATACCAATAATTTTAAAATTACCGTTCTAGCGGTTGTCACAAAAAAATCAATTCCATTGAATAATTGTATCCAATCTATTAATTTTTCATTTAGAATTTAGGATCTTGAATTCTGAATGAATTTTGAAGAATATTTAGACCGGTATGTGCCCAGTACTCCCATGATCTGACCACAAATATTGTAGGGCATGTTTAGAAGAGCATTAATCATGAAATTATCTTGATATACATTCATAGGTATCTAAGGGCAAACATCTTTTTGAATATTATGAATTGCTATGATATCTATCGATATCTGATCAAGATAATTTTTTTGCTTAATGCTCTTTTTGTTTTTTTTGATACATAAGAGGGCCTAGGCCTTAAGAAACAAAAACACTTGACGCAGTAGCTCGATGCTCCAAGACCACCGCGGTCATTGCGCAAAGCCTCTAAGACGATTGCCTTTTAAACAAGCCCTACAATATTTGCAGTTCGGATCAAAGGGATACAGACACACAATTGTCTAACGTACGTTTCTTCAAATTTCATTAAGAATTTAGAATCCCAAAATCTGATTTAAAAATTGAAAGATAGGATGATGTACCTAGAATTTTCTGATCGAGCTAATTCAATCATTAACCACTTGAATAATTATTTTAATAATATTAAACAACTCGATCGGATCATTCAAAAGAAAGAAAAAAGATTTTTCCTTTTTAAGTTTGGAGCTGAGGCCCCCTCAGTAGCAATTTGAACGACATACGTACTAAAAGAAAATGGACTTTGGGTTGGTGCTGTGCAATGAGGTGAGCACCGTGCTGCACACTTATGAACCATTGGATCGTGCATTCGACGGTTTGGATCTCATCTCGGTTATCAATGATCGAGAGCCGTTCATTGCCTAGATAAGATCCGAGCCGTCAGATGCACGATCCAACGGTTCGGAGTTGCGCAGTACGGTGCTGCGCACACCACTGCACAGCACCATCCCCCAATTCAAAGAAAACATCTTTAACTTTTATAATTTGTAAATGACCTTGTACTTGTAAATTCCTAGAGTCCCCACTGCTGGTCGCCAACTCTTGATCTGACAAATGACATCGAAACCGAACAAGTTTGTATTGTTGACCCACTAGTTCGGTATAATCACTTAAACTCTAGCTTCGTCGTATCTTGAAGGCAGATTTGTTGTGACACTGTGCATACCACCTGGTGGGGACAAACACTATACTCCCTCTGTCTCTATTTTTTAGTTTTTAGTCCCTCGTTCCATCCTAATTGGATTTTAAATTGGTTAGATTTGTACAGTACTATTAAACAAAGTTTTCAAAATCACCAAAAATATTATAAATTATAAAATACTCCCTCCGTCCCTTTTTAAGTGTCTTGCTTCGTAATTTCAACTTATTAAAAAGATATCATCATTACACATTTCACATCAATTTTTACCTCCACTTTCCCTCCTTACCCTCTATGGAAATATCATCATTACATTTTTACTCACTAACTTTTCAAAATAGAATCTACTTTTAGGGGCAAAATGAAAAATTCACCAATTTTTACTCACTAACTTTACGAAATGGACACTTATAAAGGGACAATCCAAAATAGAATACTGAACTCTAAAAAAGGGACGGAGGGAGTATAAACAATTGAAAAATGGCACGAACTTTCAAAAATGACTAAAAAATTGGGATGGAGTGAGTATTTAAGAAAGCGACTCGTAACGTGGGCTAAAATTTTTCAAAAGAAAAAAAGGAAAGCGACCCGTAACGCGTATGGAAGTGAAGACTGACTGATGCAAATTGCAAGTCAGTCTTGGTTGGCTTGGCTTATACTGAAACTTCATCCTAGAGAATAATACATCAACTTCATGCAAATTGCAAATTGTGTTCACAGACTTATAATACACCAACTTCAGTGTCAATTTCAGTGAATACTGACTTGGACTTATGCAAATTGCAATACTTTTTCTCCCCCTTCTTTGGCTTGTACTGAAACTTCATGCTAGAATCAATCTCAGTACTGAAGACTGAATTGGGGCAAGTGGGAAGTCTCAAAGGTCTGAGCTAGTCATGGTTCATGGCTTGTACCAAGGCATCCTTGGGTTCACAGGCCGACCATAGAACTATGCTATCTACTGCATCAAAATTTTAAAATTCTTCAAATTGTGTGTATGTTTGTGGTGCTAGAATCATTGTTAGGGTCATTGGAGTTTCAACTTTTGTGTGTCGTGCTTAGAGGAATATAAAATCATGCTTAGAAACATGCACTAAAGGAAAAGAGAGTGAGTTACATCCGGATGAGGCAGAAACCGTGGCCACCACCATTTGTGAGCCCTATCATGCATTCATTGAGGTAATCTGAACCGTTTATCTTGTAGAGCACCACATTAATTATATGAGAACCTTCATCTCAAGACTTCATCAAATGGGTCTATTTTATGTGGGGTTTTTTTTTTTTTTTTTTTTTAGGAACAGATTTCATAAGCTTGAGTGATAATAACAACTAATTTAAGAAGAATATTTGGAAAAAAATCATCATTGTCAAGAATGAATGTCCAAGGCGACTGATTCTATACTTAATTTCCTAAACCCAAACTAAGTTGGCAAGTAATAGACAACCAACATGACATACTTTCCTCAGGACCTCTCTAACCTATTTGGCATGGCTTTATTTTTATTAGTTCTCTTAATTCTAACGAGATTGGAGTCAAAATTTTAAATCTGATCATTCGTCTCTGATAGAAGTTGGAAAATTTCCTTGCACCACTCTCTTCTTCTTCTTCTACTTCACATTCAACACAAAGTAAGCAGCAAAATCCGCTCAGACGCAAACCTCTACAACACATGGGTCTGTTACTTCCACCTTCATTTTTTCTTTTTCTGTTCATGCATTTTGTTGTTTTCTTGCTTGTGGGTTCAGTACCCAACTCTGTGCACGGCGGGAACGAGACCGACCAACTAGCCCTACTAGCATTCAAGGCCGAAATCACCGGCGATCCCCTCGGGACACTGAACTCTTGGAATGAATCCGTCCACTTCTGCAATTGGTTTGGTGTGACATGTGGCCGTCGGCACCAGAGGGTCACCGAGTTAATCCTTAGTAATGCAAAACTAATAGGGTCCATTTCCCCTCACATTGGAAATTTAAGCTCCCTTATGAATTTATGGCTAGAAAACAATAGCTTAAGTCATAAAATCCCCCAAGAAGTCAGCCACTTATGGAGACTGGAATCCATATCACTGTATAATAATTTAGTTACCGGCGAAATTCCGGCCAATATATCTCGTTGCTCTAATCTCATTTCCCTTGAGGTTACTAAAAATAGGCTAACATGGAAAATTCCAACAGAGCTCGGTCACCTATCTAAACTCGAGGGATTGTATATGAGAGGAAATAATCTAACCGGGGGTGTGCTTGCAACTATTGGTAATCTATCATCTCTCACAATCCTTTTTATATCCTTTAATAAGATTGGTGGGAATATACCTAATGATCTAGGCCGATTGACAAACTTGGAGACTTTTGCATTATCAGGGAACAGATTGGTCGGTACGATTCCCTCCTCGCTCTTTAATATCTCTTCCATTGCAAATTTCGATGTCGGAGGGAACCAAATCCGAGGGATTCTTCCCTCAAACCTAGGATTTTACCTTCCTAATCTCGAGTTTCTTGGAGTTGATGATAACTCGTTGACTGGATCCATTCCTAGTTCAATATCAAATGCCACCATTCTATATTACCTTGGGTTGGGCAACAACAGTCTTAGTGGGAAAATGCCTTCTTTGGATAAGCTGCGTAATCTACAGTGGTTAGGTGCTGCTTCTAATCATCTAGGAACAGGGGAAGCCGATGACTTGAACTTTCTCTCTTCTTTGATCAATGCCACCGATTTTAATCCGTTGGAACTGGGCGACAATGGTTTTGGCGGTGTGTTTCCAGAAGCAATTACTAATGGCAAAAGTACACAAGCACCCCCTCAACTATCACTTTTTCTCATGGAGACCCCCTCATGTTTAAAAACGCCCATACAGACCCCCTCAATTATTGAAAATGAAAACAATGCTAACTCCGTTAACAGAATGAAGGAAATGACTAAGATACTCTTTTTTTATAAGGCAAAAGTACATAAACACCCCCTCAACTATCACTTTGTTTCACGGAGACCCCCTAACATTTATAGTATACTCTCATTCTATCAGTCATTCTAGTCATTTTTTTCGTTTTATATAATTTCTTTTTTCCTTACATCAATCATTTTAAAGAGAACCTTTTGTATATAACAATAAAAAATAGCACGAAAATCGTGGCTCGACGACGGCAGGTGCCGCAGTGGTTCTTTTGCTGATAAGAAATGAGAAGGGAAGAAGACAAGGAAAAGGATAGAGACATGGGAGAAGAGAAGTCGAGGAGAATGGTGGTGGTAGTCGACGACAGCTGCTACGTTGCTTTTTCCATCTCTATTTTTTTTTACTTTTCTTTAGAGAAAGAGTGTGCATGTATTGGAGGAGAGAGGAAAAAAGGTCAGCGGAACTAGTGGTTAGTCGGTTAGGGTATAGAGAGAAAATAACTTAGATGGAGAGGAAGAGACCTGTGATTGAGGGGGGAGGAGAATACTGTTCTTTTAAGTTTTAATCCAACTATTGATTTTAATGGTTGAGATGAAGTGTTTTTTTTTTTTTAAATTGTGTGGGTGGAACCGGATATATATATATGAACCAAAGTTTCAAATCTATTTGTTGATTTTGATTAGAGACTATTTGTAGAGCCAAAAAAGAAAGGGTTAGAAGGGGTGTATATATGCAATGCAACAAGGGTATTTTTGTCCGATTTATGAATGAGGGGGTTCATCACAAACGGTTTAGAGACGGAAGGGTGTCACTTGGGTAACGGAGATTAGTTGAGCTGTATGGGCACTTTTAAATGTTAGGGGGTCTTCGTGAGAAAAAGTGATAGTTGAGGGGGTGTTTATGTACTTTTGCCATTACTAATGTTTCCGTTGGGTTTAGTTATGTAAACTTGCAGGGCAACAGCATGTACGGGAGCATCCCCAGAGAGATAGTGAATCTGGTCAATTTGCAGGTATTCGTAACAGCAGGCAACCATTTGATAGGTAACATTCCTGCTGATTTTGGGAAACTTCAAAACCTGAATTTGTTGTTGCTCCGAGGTAATAGATTCGACGGTGACATCCCATCGTCTTTCGGAAACTTATCCATGTTACTATATCTCGATCTGTCCGAAAATGATCTTCACAGAAGCATTCCGTCGAGTATGAGCAAATGCAAGATGTTGCTGGAGCTTACGCTCGCCAAAAACAGTCTTAGTGGCACCATACCCAAACAAGTTCTTAGTCTCTCATCATTGAATTATCTAGACCTATCTCATAACAACTTGACAGGTGTTGTCCCTGTGGAAATCGGGGTTTTAAAAAAATGTTGAAATACTAGATATTGGTGGGAATATGTTGGTAATATTCCAAGCGCCCTTGGTAGCTGTGTGAAATTGGTATTACTTAATTTGAAGGGCAACAAGTTCTCCGGAATCCTTCCATCAACTTTGAGTCAATTGAGAGGCTTGGAGGAACTAGACATTTCTATTAATGATTTCTCAGGAAACATACCAGACTATTTAGAGGGTTTTCTCTTATTGCAGATATTAAATATATCATTCAATGATTTTGAGGGACCAGTACCAAAAAAAGGCATATTTATGATTGCAACAGCTATTTCACTTGAGGGAAACAAGAAGCTTTGCGGTGGTATACCTGATTTACAACTAGACAGTTGCCAATCCAAGGGATTCGCAAGGAAGAAATTTACTCAAGTCGTGAAAGTGTTACTCCCATTGTCTTTTGGGCTTGTATGTCTATTTGTGATGATGTATTTCGTGCATCTTCGTTGGTTTAAAAAGAGAACAGAGGTACCATCTTTTGTCTTTTTTGGCCACTCATTTGCTAAGTTGTCCTATGGGAGTCTAGTTAAAGCAACCAATGGAAGATAAACCGAGATACACTGCCAACACATGGGCCAAAATCTCAAGGTAGTTCTCTCCAACCAATCTAATTGGCATGGGTAGTTTTGGTTCGGTGTACAAAGGAATTCTTGATATTGATCAAGGTGAAAAACTAGTTGCCGTGACGGTATTAAACCTTCAATTCCGGGGAGCTACCAAGAGTTTCATTGCTGAGTGTAAGGCCTTAAGGAGCATCAGGCATCGGAATCTTGTAAATGTCATCACGGCATGTTCAAGCATTGACTATAAAGCTGATGATTTCAAAGCTCTGATTTACGAGTTCATGGTCAATGGGAGCCTAGAGGAGTGGTTGCATCCAAATGAGAAAGAAGATGATGCTCACGACAAGTCACAGAGTTTAAACCTTCAACAAAGGTTAAATATTGCATTTGACATTGCTTTTGCACTCTTTTATCTTCACCACCATTGCTCGGAACCAATAGTTCACTGTGACTTGAAACCGAGCAACGTTCTTCTTGACGATGATATGGTTGGACATGTAGGTGATTTTGGGTTAGCAAGATTCCTCATAGATGCGACACGTATTTCTTCTGCAAATCAATCAAGTTCTATTGGCTTACGGGGGTCATCCGGTTATGCAGCTCCAGGTAAATGTACCCTTGAGACTCATTTTATGTTTATTTTCTCCTTCGTTTCAAACAGTTTTTAGATTTAATTCACTTCTCCTTTGAGTCTGGTAACCCATATACAGAAATAAAGCTGCTGGTTCTTATTCTTTACTTCTCATTGCATCATCTTGCTTTCAAAAGTATTACATGCAGTTGAGTTAAGCAAAAAGCTTTAAGTTTCTAGATTGTTTCTTGAAATGGAGATGGAGAAAATTTCATTCATTGTTATTGCCAAGACACATTAGCCTAAAAAATAAATAACCAACATTTGTATCTTCTTAACTTTATTGGTTTCTTTACAGGACGTACCCACATTTTTTATTCGAGAGTATTTTGTAAACATTTTTCTATCGTCTTTCGTTCAATTCGTAATTCACTTGGGTTAGGGAATATTTTCACCACAAATGGGCCACGTGTAACGTCAAAAAATTATAATAGCTTACTTGGTAGTATTAACCAGCATTCAAAAAACAGTCTACCTAGGTTTCTGGTACTATGTTTCTTTTTCTAGAAAGTATCGCAATGGAGATAGACTTTTTAATTTCTTTATTACGTGAGTACCATAGACCAAACCGGAGCCGAACCAAGTCATTCCCAAGGAGAGCCAAGTTTCCAAGAACCCACAACCGAACCTGATAATTAAGGGGCTATGATGAGGGGCTATGGTTAGGTAATAGCTACTAAAAAGAATTTAGATCCCAGTTCTCTTTGTTTTGATGCTCTGATAATTAAGGGTTCCTTCTTGTATGCACGGGTATAACCCTTGGCTTTTGTTTTATGTTTGGTTAAGGCTTTTCAATGGAATATACATTTACCCAAACAAAATCGAAGTGAGCCAATCTAGCGTAATTCAAATTAGGCATTTCAGATGACACAAGCAGAATCAAATGTCATTATTCCAGCAAATAAGAGATGTTTGCTGATGTTTCTTTACTATTCCTTGAGGGGCTAATTATCAAGCAGATTAATTTGTAATACTTTTTTATCTATATGATGGATGAATTGTAGAGTATGGCATGGGAAATCAAGTATCAACGGCGGGTGATATGTACAGTTTTGGTATTCTCTTATTGGAGATGGTCACAGGGAAGAGACCAACAGATACCATGTTCATGGGTAGTCTGACTCTCCACAACTTTGTTGAGATGGCTATGGCTGAACAAGTAGCAAACATTGTTGATCCAACACTGTTTCAACAAGTAGTAATGGGAGAGGCAAGCACAAGCAACAGCTCTCAGAATCGAAGCCCGGCTAGCTTTCACGAAGTTCAGGAGTGCTTGACTTCAATTCTTAAAGTGGGAATAGCTTGTTCACAAGAACTACCAAGAGATCGACCGGAGATCAAAGAAACAGTTACTCAGCTGCATGTGATTAAGAACACTTTTCTCGGAGTTGGACCGCACGGAAGAATGAGAGCTAGAATTGCAGCTTGATCATGTGCAGGTATGACCCCTTATACATTCCAATAACTACTAGAGAAAATAAATCCGCATTTGGCACTAAAACCACCTCAATTCTGCACTCGCCAACAAAACATCAGTTGTTTCAGCTATTGCTTATTACTTACATAAACGTTTTGGTTTTGTTCAACTTCACCAGGGTTCCTAACAACCATAATGTTTTCATCTCCTCTTTTCGTCAATTCAAATCTCTCACGTGGTCTGCAGCTATGATTTCAATTTCTAATTCAACCTTAAGAGCCAATAAATTCTACTAGGAGTATAGAAGTCTGGAACCTCAGTGTAAGTATTTTTCAAAACAATAGAGAAGAGACAACAAAGTTGGAACTCTAATGCCACATTCCAATTCAGGATAAACAAACCTTACTTTCGTAACTTCAATGAGGCATGTTCTTGAATAACCTCTGCAACTATCATCAATTGGAGGATGTGGATGTGTTCTTTTTTCCTTCTTTCTTTTACAGAAAATTGGTGTATATGCCAGCGCTTTTATGTACACTAGAGGCCGGGCCACACGCGATGCGTGTGCAAGTCGAATTTTCACAACATCTGTGAAAATTTGATCAAATAATAAGTGGAAAGCATTTTTACAAAAATGTTGTGAAAATCCGACTTGCACATGCATCGTGTGTGCCCCGGCCTCTAGTCTATTCTAATAAGCACGAAGCTACAAACTGGCTCTAACTTTTCCATGCATTCAAATTTGCCCATAAAGCACTATAAGCAATGCACTCCCGATGCGGGTGCAAGCTCTAATGTTGTCGCTTTTTGTTTGATCCAATTTTGACAAAAAAAAATTGACTTACACACATTACATGTGCTCCGGCCTCTTCTAATTAATGTCCTACTTCCACCGCCATCGCCTCTACCTTACCTAAATAGTCTTTTATCAAATTTTGCAAATGAATCATGAATTAATATCGAACTAAAATTCATTACACAAACACACAATAGAATTTCCTAGCAGATCAAGAAGCACATGTGATACTCCTAAGGAATACGTACATTGACCTATTCAAACAGAGTGTCAACCCAACCCAATATCAGATTCATGCATACTTGAACAAAAATTTAAAACACCTTGTATATATACAATTAAGAACAAACGGACCTGCTGTTGTCGGAACATTAGAGTTTAAGTGCCGCAATCAGGACCGCCGTCGGAACAATAAACTATAAAAGCCACAACAGAGAGTGCGAGCGGGGCAGTCACGACGAAAAGTGAACTGCCGCACCATCGTTAGAATGCCAAATTGCCTCATCGTTCCTGGAAGGAAAAATAGATATGGCGTTGTATCTGCCGTGGTGGGGATGGAAGAAATAGAATAGTTTGTGGGGAAGTGAGGGCAAATGATAAAAATAAAATTCACATAGTAGAATTGATGAGACGAATTCATCAGAAAAAATAAAACAGAACAAAACAAAGATTGGGTGAGTTAAATGGTTAGTGAATCATGGAAGAGAAACCCATGAATGATTTCTTATGCCAAGATGTTGAAATGGAAGAAAAACCCATGAACGATTTCTTATATGCCAAGCCAGCGGTTGAAACCGCCTGTAGGTGTAGTGGCGTTGAGGCACACGCATACAGAATAGTTATTGAAACCGCCTGATGAATTGATAACACGCGCATCGGTTAAAATTATTTTTTTGGGGAGATTTTTTTGTGTGTTAAAATGTTTAATATATCCCCACAATTAACTATTTTGTTTTGTGTGTTTTTTCTCTTGAGAGGGTATTTTAGGAAAGGGAAATACATAACAGGGGAGAAACCAAAATGGTGCTCTCCCTTTATATATTAGAATAGATATTCAATTATGTGCACAAAATCAAACCATTTTCCAAGCTGCCGCATCTTCGACCAAAGCTATATATTCTGTAAGTGATTATGATCTTCTCTCATCAAACTTCTTCAATAACTAATTTTCCTTCTTCCCTCATAGGTGCTTGAGGTTTGGTGGGTCTTGAAGGTATCTGTTGAGACCACAACTTAATTTGTGATGGATGCTCCATATTGATTTGGGTACGCATTACAGATGCTAGTTTGTTGTTCAATTTCTGTTTTTTATTTCAAGTTTATGTTCCTCTCGTGTTTTCAGTTTGTTTCAAGCATGAAATTTTTTCATTTAAATGTAATATATTTTATAAGACTTACATGTCAAGTGGGTCTCCAATAGCTTATGAGCAAAAAGTAAATGTTTCTTTTCACTAATTTCTAGTATATATGTTCAAGGTTTTCCCCATGTGAACCAAATTGCTTTCTTTACATTTAAAATTTGCTACCGACCCATAGTGGGTTAGGGGCCAAATGAGTGAGAACAAAGCCCAGATAGATATTGACGAATTGCAACAAAAGTACTAAACTCCCGAGGCAGTAGCAAAAAATTACAAACTATTTTTCATTGTTTAAAACAATAACTGCAACCCCTTTTTTATTTTCAAATTTTACATCTCTCTCTGTCTCAGAGAGAGGGGGGGGGGGGGGGGGGGGGGGGGGGGGGGGGGGGTAATTTGAAAGTAAAATGGGGTTCAAGTACTTTTTAAAAAATAGTAAAAAAAAGAACTTTATTGCATATTTATTTACAACTAAAAAAGAGTTAAAGTAATTTTTAGAAGTAAAAAGTTTTAAAAAAAGAGAGATTAAATGTAATTTTGAATTTCTAAAATTGGGCTTAGGGCATTGGAGAGAGAGAGAGAGAGAGAGAGAGAGAGAGAGGGAGTTAAAATTTGAAGGAAAAAAAGGAGCATAAAGTTATTTTGTAAATCGTAAAAAATAGGATTAAAATAATTTTCGATAAATAGTAAAAAAATAAATTTATTGTATATTTATTTACTACCAAAAAAAAAAAAGAAAGTTCAAAAAGTAATTTTTGAAAGTAAAAAAAAAAAAAAAAAGAGGAAGGTTAATGCCTTCCGTTAGCTCCATCTATTACAAAATGATAGAATTGGACAACGGCGGCCTAATTATTAACAAAATGGTAAGTTCATGTATTTTTTTGTCATTAGTTAAAATTCAAGTGTTTTTTTGCAAATCAGCTGAAAGTTTAGGGTCTTTTTTGAAATTTTCCCTTAAAACTATCCAAACTAGGATCTGCAATTCCCTTTGCCGTACCAAATGAAATCAAACGAAAGTAACCATTATTTTCTATCCAACTGGAATATTTTTTACTTATATTTTTACCAATATTGTATACATCGGGAGTTAACGAAAAATTGGTCAGTTAATCCACAAGAGGTTCAAAGGCTACCCATATCCATGAACGTCAACCAACCGCCTCTCATCGGGCTCGAACCCAGGGCTCCACCAAGAAAGGCGGTGGATAATGCCAACTGAGCTACTTTTTGTTGTTCTGCTCTATCAGAAACCATATGTTCAACAGAATCTGACGAATTCTTAACGTATCCATCAACCAAACAGCAAAACAAAGTCCATGTGCGTCTCTAGACTATATTTACACCCTTAAATCCATGTATACGGAATACGAAACACCACGCGCTGGTATTATTAAGTGACTTCTCAAACTAAAACACAACTAAATACTGATTAATGGCCACTGATACAACATAAAACAACGCTAATTCTAATCTTACTTGGTGTCATATTGCAAGTCTTGAAGGATACTTCACACCAAAGAAAATCCCTAGTTCTGCATACCGGGGGAAATTGAAAACAACTTTTAAGCAGTTCCCAGAAAGCTAGGGGGACTAAAATACATTTCATCTTCGTATGTCAATCCCTAAAATGTGAAAAAATGGAATATACATCGGACCCAAAAAATGGATGTAGAATCAATAAGGTTGGAGCTGATCAAAGACAGCATCTTCACAGAAAATTATAATCTCCGACTGGGAACGTGACATTGCATCATCTGCGTTCTCCCATTTTCTTCTCTTACAATTACCATGGCTGGCCGATTTGCATTTGAGTAGAACTGAGGAAACAACAAAGTTAACCGCTTAAATCAGGGTGTTCCAATGCTAGATCAGCAATTCTGGGAGAGCTTGCACTTGGTGGTAGAAGGCATCCGAAAGAGAGTCCTCAATCAGTCAATGAAACATCAGGACGTTTTACCATGGTGCTAAACAGCAGTCTTGGCAAACCTGCGATTGTAACAACAAAAATCATTTTCCGTTGCTTATCCTAAGGCTATACTTGGGTAAGAAAAATGAAATAGAAAAGTTCAAGAATCTAACGGCTCAATTAGTCTCCTCTGCCATTGTTAATAGCACACACACACAGAGACAGTGAATTGAGCATAAAGATACAACATATCATATATTCTGGTTACCTTTAAGTACGAAGCCACAAGGGTTCCAAAGTCACAGGCTTCTCACTGCGTGTGTGAATTCCTGGAGTCCCCACAGGAGGTGCATGTACAGTTATTGGAAGCACCCACTCGCACTTGTCTCTTCCCTCTATCAGAAGAGGATGCTCGAATCTACCATGAAAGGGGAGAGAGAAAAAAAACAAATAAAGGAAGAGAGTTGAGAGATAGAAAACTGAAAAATGGCTATACAAACAAGAAGAAAAACAAGGAGATCTATAGCAAATATTTTGACAACAGCCAAAACATAAATTCCCTAGTTGTAAAAATTCTATACAAGACCTCGAGACCAAACTATTACACACAAACTTGGGAAACTTTGCCACAAGTCAGTTCCTTGTGTGGTCTCATTAACGTGTCATACCTAGTCCAATCCACATTTTTTGGAGTGGTGAAGAACTCAAAACGAAGAGCCCACTGCACGGAGATACGGGGAGTGGAAAAAGACATTGGCCCATCCATGGGAATGGAAAAGAGAAAGCTTGTCTGCAGCAAATCAGCAACAACCTCGTGGTGATCACTTTGAACCTACGTAATCCAACAAAAATTGAACATATTATTCTCAACTATAGTGATAACCACACAAGAAATAAGCAAGACAAACAGAAGTATGGCTCTGATAAATACTGTGTCCCTAAGGTGGAACCTCAAGGGAAAAATACATTTGTTGCGCTCTATGATCCACAAGTTTCTAGTGTCTTGCTGCACTTACATCCCCCACCTTTCCACAAGATCCATTCTGACAATTTCAAAAATATTTAGCAAGCATGCTACCAAGGCATAATCCAGCTCTTAAATACTTGTTCTAACTCCAAGGCACGTTAGTCTACGACAATTTTGGAAAGGAGGAGGTTCCCGATCCTATAGTAGTGACTTCCAAGGTGGAACAAGGTATTTGTATTTAGCTTTTAACATATCATGCCAACTAACAGCATTTGAGTTCTAAGTTCTAACAATAAAACTGGCAACCTCATTATGATTTGTGGGACCACTTTATAGCATTGTTGAAAATCGACCACAAATCTCTATTCCTGCACTACACGATGAGAACAAATAGACTAAGCCTATTTCTATAAACATAGAAACTAGCAGCGCTTGACATCGAAAGGTCTATGTAACCCACAAGCCACCGCATCATCTTCTCGACGTGTTTCGAATCCAGGTGTCACAAGGTGGCAGTAAACCAATAGAGTATCTCCCTTTATCCTAGTTCTCCTTTCTGGTACGAAGGCAAATCAGGTACACGGTGCCTTGTCCTCAAGCCTAAGGAGTTCAAGGCCAATCTCCTAGCATACTCAATGAAGCATGAACCATCCTCCGGAGTGCCTCCACTGACCTGACACCACCATACAGCTGGCACAGTTTTCACAGGGCTGCACAACCAGCTTACCCACTTCCTCCATTCCACCAGAGACAACAATTTTCATGGTTTTCAAAAACTAGTATTATTCAAAGGCAATTGACATACATAAGGCCCTAGCAGGAACAATAGTAAAACCTATGTCAAAAGTAAGAACTAAAGTATGGATTCAAATATGCAACACAATAACAAGTTGGTGTATGCGTGATCATTTTAAGCATCACAGCTTCGAGTTGAAAGTGTACCTTTGTAATTGTTGGGGAATGTCTCCTAGAAGGGTGGACAAATCGACGATTTATAGTCTCAGACAATTCCAGTGTTATTGAAAGCTGAAACACAGTGTACTTCTTGTCAAATCAAGAGAGGCATAAATTACACAAAACAACAGGCCAATGTGAGTCAATGAAAATTACCTCAAGGCATCTCCTTGACCCTTCTTCATTGAAGAAAGTAAGAGTACCGCCTATCTGTTAAGAAAGGTAAGAATAAAAATCTACATAGAAGAAAAGAACAGGCACAGAATGGATGATGAACAGCAATTACCATATCACTGAAGTAGTAAGATGAGTCAGAGCTCTTTGGTGAAAATCTAAGCAGAACTTGGTCATCCAATCTGATATTGTAAGATCTTCCTCGAATAAAGTTTTCTGCTGCAGGAAATCTTGGCAGCAAATAAGTTTTCTAGGTCTACTATCTTAAACCATGGCAAATAATAACTCAAACCTATATAGAAGAGATAAAGCAACGAATTACATGCTAATGGTTCAACAGCTCCAGGGACAGATGCTACTCTTAAATCATCATCTGTGGGAAGTGATTTTGAATGTTTTAACTGCTGACTTGGAGATCCCGTGGCTGAAGACTTCCGAGGCGTTAAAATATCTGTTTACAAGAACTTCCATCACTCAAGTCTCAACAAAAAGTGGTTTACATCCCTTAGGCCCCGTTCCAGAAACCTTCTTAAAAAATAAGCAGCTTATTTCACATTTTCAAACTCAAAAATAAAGTAAATGAAAAATAATTTTTCAATTTTTTTTGCATCGTATAAAAGATCTCATCGAAATCTTCCAAACAAGATCCATATTGCATATTTTTAAATTTTAATAGGCCCATAATTTTTAAGCTTGAAATTGCCTTCTTAAAAAATAAGGACTTTTTTTAGGTTCCGGAACGTAGCTTTATAATTCAAGACAGAAAGTTCGAACACTCATGGTTATCATAAACCTATGGAACATAATTCAAAAACTGTCACAAAAACAACTCTAGAAACCTAATTCAATCTGAAATTTCAACCACACTGATACTTTTGGAAGCGGCAAAACAAAATTCAAATTCAACATAATGAAGAATATAACACTCTAGTAAGAGCTTACCCCCACCAGAATCGTACAAGACCTCAGCCACAGAAAGCTGAGGAAGGGGCATGTATGAATGTATGCTAGTTCGCTCTTTGAGATAAGAAGCATCAGGGTTTGAAAACCTTCCAACTGATGACTGCAAGGATAACGAACTCCCAAAAGCAGTGTGTAAGTTTTCCTTGGTGGGGTTATAGGAAGACACAGAAGAAATTTCATCCCTTGAGCTTTCATAGCCCTCCTCAACTCCATCATATGTTTCATTAGGTGTAGCCTGTAAGAAGGTGCACAATAGGTCATAGCACAATCTAGTCCTTGAATCCACTCATATTCAAATTTGTAGAAAAAATATGATCAGTTAAGTACCCTATTGGCATGCCATTCTTGTACTCCAAAAGAAAGAAATATTATCCACTTCCCTCACCCTCCGTCCCAAATTGCTTGCCTGTTTTGGGGAACGTGTATTTTGCAAACAAAAAATAACTTATTTATGAGAATTTCTTTTGAAAAAAAATTGCCCAAGTTTTTCTTCTCAATGAGATCTTTAAATTGGTTTAAAATTTTGGGGAAAAAAATCATGCATATGCATTTCTTTTATAAGTAAATAATTATACTAAAAAGAAGGCATTAAGAGTGCCACCCATTTACAAAAAGAAGTCACAAGACAAAAAAAAAAAAAAAAAGCCCTACACACTCCCATAAGAATGGAAAAGCTCAAACCAATCTAAAAATTGGTCAATAGAAGGATAACATTCTCTCTTGTTCTTGTTCCAACTATACAAGCTATTCCCCTAAAAACTATTGATTCTAAGCAAAGGCATACATTATTTTTTGCGTGTAAAATGAACGGTTGCCAAAAAAGGGCAAGCAATTTTGGATGGAGGGAGTAATAGGAAAAAGATTTGCGTTCTAAGCAGCTTACCCAATCAGAGTCTCCATCCATCTCCTTCCAATAGATATCCAGAACGACGGTCGAAGCAGGAACAATTCCTAAAAATAGGGGTAAAAAGCTCTGCTCATTTATTGTATATCAAAAACACAAAACCAAAAGTTCAGAGCAAGTTCAGACTTCAGAGCAACATATCACACAAAAAACATTGACAATATCACCAGACAGCCTCGGATATAATTTTTTGAATGCAGAGCCGTGGTCAACGGTTTAACAAAACAAATTCTGAACACTAAATTCTCAGTGACATAAAGACAGCAGAAGAAAAGTCTCAGTAGTAATATGGTATACCAAGTTTCAAAATAAATTGTGTTCACACAGTCACATCCTATGCACAATTGTCTATCAAAAAAGAATAATTCCTAAGGGGACATATAACATTTAAGCTGAAGGTTCACTTCTAGGAGAAAACCGGACGTCTAAACTCACCATCACTCCGGCCTTCTTCAATTGGTAGGCCATTGGTTGCTTGAGTGACCCAGATTTGCAATGGAACTCGAGCTTCCTGTAGACAACAAACTTCATCAAGCTTTTACTAAAAGCGAATCTTCATGAAATTCAAAACAGAAAGCAGTATTATAAAATTGCCCCACATCCATATGTCTGTAGACATCGACCCACTGAAAGATACACAGCTAAAATTTCCCCAACGTTGGATTTTATAGTTTTGCAAGCATGCAATGAATCATCTTAATAGTTCATGTACAAGGAAAATAACATAGGGCAATATTCCCCCCGCAAATCCCATCCGCAATGAATGAGAAGAGAATGAAGGCATGTTTACCAAAAAAATATTGACAGAAAGCCTATTTCAACAATACAGAGCAGAATATCGGATCTGATAACACGACCTCCAAATTATTTCAAGGATTGTGACAGGAATTGTGACATATGAGGAAACTAACCAGCTCGGCAAAATCAGTACTCGATTCTTCATGAGAGTGTCCATTCTCCAATACCAGAGATTGGCCGGATAACATGCATCTAATATAATACAAATATCGAATTGTAGCACCCCTGTAAGATGGTGGTATAATGCTTGGTAGAACAGTTCGCACAAGATCTGCACCCAACCAAAAGGCACGAGTGATTTAGAATCCATTAGCTTGAAGCCTCGAAACCTTAAACAGCATTAAGAGGAGGATTCAGGAGTGATGCAACACTAATCACACATGACAAGCCTAAACACCCCACGAAGCAGTAAGAAAACCAAAATATGTTATGAGAAAACATAGGCTGAGATGCCGATCAAAAAAACATATGCTGAGATCAGCGACAATCTCTTAACATAAGATCTACATGAAAGTATGAAACAAAACTAACTCCCTTCAAGAAATAGAGGCCTAGGCATAATTTTATGGCCCCGCCGCTCATTTTGACATGTAACCAATCGCAATATTTATGCCACTATAATATCATAATAAGCGACAGAAGTAATTTTTCTAACCCGCATAAGAAACTAACATCTGGTGGATAAGATTATATGATAGGGTTTTCAGACAACTAGCTGGTTGATTTCGGAGAAAGTACTCTGTATCACTGATTGGTAAAATGACTAGTGCTGTGGGAAAAGGATTAGGGTTGTTGCAGCAAGTTTTAAATTGAAAAGTCAAATATAACACTATAAGATACCAAAATAAGTTAAAAATTCAGAACATGACTATAGGCAAGCAGAAATCAAAGGACAGAAGGTCATTGAAGCAGTTTTTCTTAATCAAAATCTCAATAAACTCTTAAGTTAGTCAATGAGAAAGATAAAACTGGAGCAAGCTGGAACCAGAGGACAGAAGCAGAAGATGATTCTAGAAATCACACCTAGTCCCTTGGGCATCAGCCGCATCACAGCTAACTTTGAGAGTTGTACCATATCACCAGATGGTTTGCACGTATTAAATTAAACACTCTACAACATGACATTGTTCAAGCAATCTAAAGCTACACATAAGGGAAGTATAGAGGGAAAAAAGAAACACAAAGTCTATCCAACAGCATTGTCGCCCAGAAAAGAAACAAAAAACTCAACCACAAAATGGGGGGCAACTGCCCACTGCTCTAAACTCAGACTAGGCTGCCGATTAATCAGCCCCTAGGCGCTAGGCGGTACCCCCGCCACCACACCTAGGGGCCTAGGACCGTGTTTGTCTAGGCACCGGGCCGATTAATCGGCCACCAGGCAGACTAGGCGGGATAATGTGGCTAGGTGGGGCTAGGCGAACAATTAGGCGGGTAGGCAGGGTGATTTTAAAAAATTAAGAGCTTCATTGTAGTGGTAATTTTATATAAAGAGCACTTTGGTGTAGTTTAATTGTGATATATATACATGTCTAGTCTACCTAGTTCTCTTAACCACACCCAACCAAACCAAACCGAGAGCCTTGTGTGCCAATCAATTGGGGTCGGCCCACCTAGTTCTCTTACACGATCGAACATTTCAAAAGTCCTAAATATTGAAACCCCTGTTGCACTTGCAGAGATCGACAATTTTCAGTCTACGCAGTTGACTAGAAATTTATTACTTTGTTTTATTTTATTTTGAACTTTGAAATTGACTAGTTATTTGGTACTACTTAGTTTCATTTGGTTTGAACATTGAACTTTGCATTATTACTTAGTTTCCATGTAGCTATTTAGTTTCATTTGGTTTGAACGTTGAACTTTGCATTTTACTTAGTTTCCATGTAATTTAATGCTTTGTTATATTTATGTTGTTGTATTTGCTCTCAAAACTTGGAGAGGGGGTAGAAAAAAAAAATGGAAAATCCACCTAATATGTAGGCGCCGATTAATTGGCCTAGACGGTAGGTGGTGCCCGGCTGCTCGACAAGCACCTAGCAACTTTCAGAACCTTGCCAAGGCCACATGAAACACAACAAAACATTAATACAGACTAAACCAGCAGCATTCTACTATTTACTACATGAAGATAACATGTCATACTAAACACCAGCATTGACCGTGAGACTAAATTGGTCCTATTCCTGTACTTGCTTTACTGCTTTCTTTTGGAAGAAATACCTCACATTCCCTGCACATCTTAAAGTTAACGAACCATAGAGTAGCTTCCTCTTCAAATCTTTGACTAAGACTCTCTCTCTCTCTCTCTCTCTCTCTCTCTCTCTCTCTCTCTCTCTCTCTCTCTCTCTCTCTCTCTCTCTCTCTCTCTCTCTCTCTCTCTCTCTCTCTCCCTCTCTCTCTCTCACACACACACACACACCCAAATGAGGCAGGAAGAAATGCCTCACATTCCCTGCACATCTTAAAGTTAAAGAACCATAGAGTAGCTTCCTCTTCAGCTCTTTGATTAAGACTCCTCTAATCAATAATTAAACCCCTCACCCTACTGTTAAAGCATAAAACTCAACACCAATTGGCAATGAGTAGAGAAGCCGTCCTGGCTCATATACTAGTTTTGGAGGAGATGATTAACCGATATGAGACCACTTCCCCGATTGTGCAACTCCCGACTCGCACGTGGAGAGGAAAACAAACGATCCATAACACTTGGATCAAAACAAACAACAGTGCACCTATGGCACAAACAAGGAGAACAAATTCACCAAACCTCTAGCTCTGATACCATGTTGAAGCCAAACTGTGGAGAATACCGATTGCCAAACTGTGGAGAATACCGATTCATAAAAGGATAAATACATGCACTGATTTAGCATTGATTCCACTCCATCCCACCCCCCCACCAAAAGAATTGGTGGGGTTGGAATCAGGCAGAGTCTTTACATTGCGTGGGAAAACTCAGCCGGGTAGGTCTGTAATGATCCTCGGGCATCCTTTTGTGAATCGGTATTCTCCAAGGTTTGGCAATTATTTTGAGTTGGATACTTTAACATGGTATCGATTTCAAAAAATTTGTTCTCCCTTGTTTGGGCCATAGGTGCACCATTGTTTGTTAAGATCCAAGTGTTATGGATCGTTTTTTTCCCTCTCCACGTGCGAGTATGGGGTCGCACCTTAGTTGCAGGGAGCTCCTAAAGTGGTGCCGCTCCCACCTTGGGAGCCCGCTTCTGCGCTCCCAACTAAGGAGCTTGACGGGAGTCCGCTCCCATTGAGATGGGCGCTCGCTCCTTACAAAGATGGGAGCTTTTGTATGATCTTTGTATAGGAAAATAAGGATTTATCACTTGGCTTTATTAATTGGTCTTTGATAAACTCATATATCTAGCCCAAGTCATGATATCTTGAAAAGAAATCATACTATATTGTAACACTAGCCCATTTCTTACACTTATGGAGGACTTGGCCTATATTTTTACTTCTTAAAATGATTGTACTTTTAAAGTAAATACTCTATGCTACATTAGTTAATAATATATGTACACGCTCCCAACCTTGGGAGCTTTTGTATTCCCTCGCTCCCACGCTCCCACCCCCGCTTCCGCTCCCGCCCCCACTCCCGCTTCGTGCAACTAAGGCTCGCACGTGCGAGGGAGTGTTGGGGTTTCAATTATACCCATAATCTACACGATAATAGCTATACTTATTACGCAAAGCCAAATCGCTCTCCACCCTTTGCAACCTTATCCTCCTCATGCTTCAACGGTTTAACCCTTAACTTAAAAACCAGAAGCCAACAGACCTTACCACTAGAGTTGGAGAGGCCGCCCAAGCTCATATACTTGTTTTGGAGGAGATAACTAGTTGATGCGGGACAAACTCAATCGCCTACCTCAAAACCAGGCAAATCTTAGAATCATCACCAACAGAATTAACAACAAAATACACATTCCACACAAATCTCCAAGGTATCCATCTCCGACTACCAAAAGAGCTACAAAGAAATTGATGGGAGTAAAAATGTTCCACAAAAGAAACCAATGGGAATGCCTCCAGGCCAAGGTCAAAGATAAATATTATCTGACAATGCGTTATAAGACAATGAAAAACGTCATAAATCAAAGACTGGCTAAGGCAACAAAAATCTGCTCTCAGGCAGAAAAACTATGCATTGAAGTTAAACTAAACAAGAGAAATAATAAATACTTAAAATAGCTACTTGTTGTTCAGCAAACGCTAGTGGCAACAACTTGTCTAGCTGATTCTGAAGTGCACATACTTCCTTCAGAAAGGTGAAAATATACTTACAGGGGGGGGATGCATGGAAACTACAGAAGTCAGTTTTCCAGTTATTCAAAGTAAGGAAAGACAACTTAACAGGAGCATAGAACAATAATAATGGCAGATAGATGACAATACCACTTACATGTTTTAGTTGCACCGCAGTTGATAATTTGATTTGAAACTAGAGATGTCGCGGAGCAGTCCATGAAAACATATTCACCTGAAAAGGATTCTTACAGTACAGGTTAAAATTTGAAAATAGAAATAAAAGTGGTCAAAGCAAAATGTATCTAATGGACATCAAAAATTGATTTAATATTCTATAGACATTTTTTACATCTATCCAACTTCAATTTTTGAACAACTGGGATGCCAGAAAACCCTAATAAGATGCATATGACACTTACAGGAAAGGGGACTCTCCGTCCAAAGGGGTGCTTTTACTTTTTAGACACTCATGCAAAGAAATAAAACTAGGTGTGCATCACTGATGCTTTCGATTTTGAATAAAGCAAGTAAGGTAATCACTAATGAGCACAGAATTTGAAGGGGTACTCTAGGTCTGCCCTCTCTGATGCCTTTTGGCTTTGATTTAAAGCATGGTTCCCAAGCATAACTTCCCTTGAGTTCCTCGAGTTTAGGAGGTAGAGAGGCCGCTATTTCAGTAGGAAAACTTTCTTAGAGCAGCCATTTTGTGTATATATTGCCAAAGATTAGATCTGTCTCTAATCCTCCCCCACCCATTGCCCCATTGATTGGATAATTACTTGGGTACTAGTATTGTTATATCTTATATGCAAAGAAATAAAAATAGCTTCAGTGACCCATTAAAATTACAAAGTTGAATGAGCAGTCACTAAAAATCAAGCAGAAATGGTTAACGGGAAGGATATTCCACGTAGACTCAAGTTTTTCTTTTAGGTAAATAAGTAGGCTCAAGTTTGATGGCAAGAATCTTGAGGGGAAATGACAATGTGGTTTTTCAAATGCCTAGACAGGATTAAAACACGAAAGTGATTCATGATGAGCTATGTAACTCAGAGTCACATTCTCCGGCTCAAAAGATATTTCATTCCCCACTTCCTCCTACCCCCTGGTAATCTTAGATTCCGAGATCAATCCCTTAACAAAAATGTCCGACTCTAATAAATTTCCTCAAAAATATTTCCAGAATAAGATTCCTAAATTTTCCAAACTTTTGAATGTCAGGCATTGGATTACTGGATTAGTGGATAGCTAATGCTTCCTAATCTTATTCCAATGCCAACTCAATATTATGGGAATCCAAACACACCCCTAGGTTAAAAGTGAATCCCTACTACCAACAGTCATCTTGATAGAAAGTTCAATCCCTTACTAACAGCGGCGGACACCAAAGGAATGAGGGGGGTACCTGGGCCCCTATACAACTCTAGATATTCTTTATATTAGTATTTCAGGTTAATTCACGAAAATTCTATGGGATTAGCCCCAGCAAGTCCCTTAGGTGAAAACTTTTCCTAAAATTGCTACATGCTTGGAAAAAATTCTTAAAATTCCAAGTTATCAATCATTTTTAGGTACACATACACACAATCTTGTCCCTTCCTTGGGCCTCGCAAGTAACGTTATACACTCATAAAATATATCCTTTTTATAACAATATGCAAGAACATGTAGTTCAGTTCAGGCTCCTGCTACACTCAAATCCCGTGTCCACCACTGCTACTAACGATTCGAATTGTCTAAATTCATTTCAATACAACCACACATACATACCTCGTGTAAGCATATGCAAGAACATGAACAATCATGTTCTTGCATATGCTTACACGAGGTATCAGCAGACCAAGCGAAAGAAACAAGGCCAATTAAATGCCGAATCGAGTTAGAAACGAAAGAAACAAGGCCAATTAAATGCCGAATTGAGTTAGAATCGAAACGCAGAGCAACCGAACTTTTGAATGCAAAAATCCTACCTCTCCGCTGCTTCAAATCCGGCGAGGACTTCTGCGTGGTGAACCACTGAGTGTCCAGCTTCTCAATCCCTTTGATTTCGAAGGCCAGTCTTTCAATCAACAGCGAAGACTCGGCAGCGTCACTATTACCACTACTACTGCTACTAGTAGTCGCGCCATTGTTCATACCTAGGCCTGAACTAGGTGAATTGTTACGGATCTCGATAGTGACGACCACTGGATCGCCCGGCTTGTACACGTCTCTGTCGGTTTGTAGGTTCAGCGATGGCGGCGGCACCGCCTTTGAACCGCCTCGACTGTTCGCCGAGTCGCCGCCGCGGCCGAAGAAGGAGAATCCGCGCAGAGGTTTCGGCGGCGGCATTGCCCTCTCTCTCTCTCTCTCTCTCTCTCTCTCTCTCTCTCTCTCTCTCTCTCTCTCTCTCTATGTGAATTGGGGTTAAGGATCTCAAAGCAAGGATGCAGAGATTGGATGCGTATGTCTTTTTGGAGGTTGAGGAAAGAAGAAGCGACTGTGAATTTGGATCGGAGGAGAGAGACTCAACTGAACCGTTGTGAATTAGATCGGACTCCAGATGGGGAGCCAGTTAAGGCCTGTTTGGTTTGTCCAAATGTAACTGAAACCCTTTTTTCCCCGGGTTGTCAATAAATGGCAAGGAAAAAGGTTTTCACAAACAGTGCAGCAAAAGCAAAAATGTTACTCACACAACGATTCAAACACAACAACTTACACAACCTCTCACATACATGTGGGACCCAATTGATATTCACATTTCCTCATTTGTTATTCACACTTCTTTTTTATTTTTTATCAAAACAAACAACATACACTTCCAACACTAAATAACAAAAAAATGAGTGTTGATAACCACACAAAAAAAAAGTGTGTGAATATCAATTCTCTTTTTTGTAATCATAAAAAAATCCCATCAATCAATACACTATCAATCAATATATAGTATATATACTCCCTCCGTCCCTCATTTAGATATGTTCAACTAACTAAAATAAGTTGTACTTATTGAAAAATGATTTTGTCACTCCATTCTTTTTTAACGTCACTTCAAAATACACTTGCAGGGGAGTAGTGTTAACAAAAAATGGAGTGACAAAATCTGTAGCCTACTTATTTTGGACTAGAGATAATGTATTATGAGAAAATGATATGTCTCTTAAAGTGAGAAATAAGTACTTAAGAAAGAAGAATCTTAGCGGAATGGAGCCTTAATAGTCTTTTTTAAAAGTTTGTGTCACTTTCAATTGCTTATATCTCGTAATATATAATGTTTTATGAAATTTTGAAAATATTGTCTAATTGAACTAATTGAACTCTATCAAATAAGATCCATATTGCATACTCTCTATGTCCCATTTTATTTCCCATTATTTATTTTCTCTTTTGTATTTATTGCATATATCTTTCGGTATGAATCTTTAAAAATATGAATGACCTTTAAAAAATTTTTAAAATATGCAATATAGATCTTATTTGACATATTTCAATTTGTTCTATAATACAAAGTAGTCGAAATCATGAAAAATATTATAGATTGAATGATATACAAAATAGACACAAAAAAAACAAAATGAATAATGGACAAATAAAATGGGACTGATAGAATATAAAATCTATTACCGATTTAAAGATATAACTATATTTTCATCAAGTTAGAATGGGACGAGAGACCGTTCAATGGGCACAGATAAAGTACAAATGTAGTTAGGCTAAAAAATCTCCAAACCCCTAATTTTATATTTTTACAATTTTGATATTTGTTATTTTTACGATTGAGAGAGTGGGGGGGAGAGCAAAAAAAGGGGAGAGAGAGAGAGAGACGTGGGGGAGGGGGAAGTGAGGGAGAGCATGGGGAGGGGAAAATTATTGGGTGCTCTGCACCCCAAGGAGTTATTGGGTGGTTCTAGTATATTTTTTTACAATTGGGAATTAATTTGAAGTTATTAAATTTACACTTTAAATTTTAATTCACAAGTACAAGTCTTTCCTACGAAAACAGAAAAACACTTTGGTTCCAACTTGCATGGTTCAACCAATCTATTCGAAAAAACATGACTAATGTTGAGCCTGTAAGATAAATGAAAAGGAAAAAAATACATATGAATTTTTTTAATCTGAAGCATTGACCAGTTACAAAGCCTGAAAAAATTCATGTGAATTTTTTTTCAACGCTTGTAAAAATGTATTTAAACCCACCAAAGCCTCAAAACTCTTATCCCTAAATTTTCAGATTTGTGACTTTTTTTAACCATTTGCTTCCTGTACAGCTTCATGTGTTATCTCCAATTACGCAAAATTACTACAAGAAAATTTTCATTTATTTTGGAACAAGTCAGGAAAAAAACTTGAAAATTAATTAGACAACAAGTTGAGACGGGACACTCTATTTAAGATTTCATTTCGTCTATCTAGGCTTACAGCTGCTTCATGTGACATAGCCAAAAGTGATGTGCATATGCTATTGCCTCTCTCATTTGTGATTTTTCTTCTTTTGTTTGGACGGTCGGGGTACTTGGGCCGACTTACGCACACCTCAATTAATCCTTTCCCATGCCTGGTCAAAAGCAATCCACGCCCGGACCAACCCTTTTATGTGGTTATTTCTATAGGTGTTTAGTAGCATTGTTGAATACTTGAATTGAGCTACACTGGTATAGATTCCAACAATGCAAAAAGTTCAAACAAAATTCACATTCCTTTTGCCGCCTGTTTACAACTTTGCATTTTATTACAACAAGATTGATCAAACAAAACAGGACCTCAGAAATAAACTTCCAAAACAACAAAAATAGTCTCTTTGAAAAAATAGGAAGAGACAAAACGTGGAAGATCTTTCAGAAAGGGAGAAGTTTCCCCTATTATAAGTTCATTTCTTGTGCCTCTTCCGAGGATTTTGAAACCGCGGCAAGTACCGCAACGCAGAATGTGAGCAACCGAAAAATCGAGCAATGTTTTGGCAATCTCTTTGCACAACAGCATCACTGCCCTGTGAACTTAGATGACTCAAATATGTGTTTCCCTGGTATATGTAGCAGAGCTGTTGCCACAAAAGCACACTTAATCCAATCTGTACCGATAAGCATGAAACAAACAGGTAAGCAAGTACAAACCCTCTAGCCGACAGAAACTCTGCAGATCTTAGAAAACCAAATAGAATAGTCTTCACTGCGTTAAAAGCCAAGATGTTGCTAGATCCCCTTGAAATGTTAAGAGTCCCAAGTTTCAATGGTGGCCAGAGGTGATACGCTGCGTATGCAGACAAGATGGAAACATAGACTGTACTAGCGACTGCTGAGATGAGGAAGAAAATGAAGCTCCGGTGATTGGCTGCCCCAACGCAATTCCCAATCTGCGCATGGAAGAATTATCTAATGGTGAATACGGTTTCCCCACATCATTTAGCAATGATCTTAATATATTGGTAGTCTTCCGCAATTAATGAATTCACTAATCACAATGTAGGATTCTCTAATGTTCCTCAGCAATGCAAACCAAGAGAGTAAATACGCCGCAATTAATGAATCATCTAATGGTGAATACGCTGCAACTTTTGATACAACATTAGTGGTTAGAGGCACACATCAACTTCCTTTTGTAAGATTCATAGCAGTGCAAACCAAGAGAGTAATTTTTGTTTTACACATAGATGGCCCCAGACATGGGCCACTAATATCATCGGCCAAAACGAGGCGAAGAGCCTCAAGAGGGCTGGTTGCAAAAACAATCCCTAAGCTACCAGCAACACCAATAGTGCATGGAAACATAGTGCACAACTATTAACTTCCCGCCAGCAGAAACCCAACGCCTGCATAAGGGTGGGATATGTGTCCGTCATATTTTCCCAAATTGGACACTTCATCTTTCAATTTTTTCAAGGATGGTTTGAGGAAAAAGAAGCTCACATTCAATAGAAACGACAATTTTCTAGCCTCTCACAATCAAAATACTGTACAATATTGTTGAAGCATCCAACACAAAACCAGTTGGCAATAAGTGGAGAGGTCGCCCGGTTCATATACTAATTTTCGAGGCGATAATTAACCAATGTGGGACAAATTCTAACAGGTATATTACGCACCTAACTATTCAGGACTATTCAAACTCGTATACAACTTTTAGACAACAGACCCCGTAGCCTCAGATCAAGTGTTTAGGGGCCCTGACGCTTGTCAACACCTGCATCCGATGCTTGTACCGACTCCATGTTACATCGTTTTTGAAGATCTACTACAAGTTAGAAGCTATACTCATAGACAGGGACTTATTTAAAGCAAATTCCTGTTTACATTCCCACGTCACATAGATTTTTCTTCTCAGAACACAGAAAAGCAACGAACACTTACAAATGGGCAATGATGATCCATGTCCAAGATACACATTCCACATGATCGACAGTGATGAGTCCGGGGTGACTTTGGCTTCGAGCAATAGTGGCAGAAGGTATAATCCTCAAGTCTGCCTTTTCCCACTACTCTATAGCTACCCCACTGTATGATTGGGGGTGCACCCGCACAACGAAATGCCACAAGGATAAATGTAGAAGCAGTAGCTACAGACAATAATACTGTTGTTATGGAGTGGAAAATCCCCCAGTAATTACTGATTGAAAAGACAATAGGGTAAGCAGCCCACACCCCACCACCTGCACATCCAGGGAAAAATGCACCAGAAAAATGTATTTACTTTCCAGAAGTAAAGAATGCAGTGTATCCTGTATAGATGGAAATTATAATATGAACAACCAACTAAAATCTCCTAATAATGATCATAAACGAATGGTACACAAGGCCCAAGGCAAGGCAACTACCAGTCAAAATATTACATTGTCTGTATATTGAGATGCAAACATTTCCATATTTGCCTGGCAGATTATATGAAGTTTCAAGAGTACAATGGCCACGGACAAATTTCATTAAACCTATAACCAGCAAGCAAAAAAATGGGAAATGCTTTCTGGCTTGTAGACAAACAGAGTACTTTGGCTACACAAAAACTCCCAGGTCTAAGTTAACATGTTGGAAGGAAATTCTGGCATTTGGAACATATCATGTGAAAAAGGAAAAGGAGAAACAAAAGTGAAAAGTATACACAAACCGCAATAATTTGATATCTTTTTTCCTGGCATTCCATTGACATAAAAGAGAAAAGGGAATCCATGTACATGCATGACGAGATATACAACAATCAAAAGAAAGAATACACATATCCTTATCAATATTCAGGTTTGGGCTTAGAAAGAAATAAAATTGACACCTCAACCGAAAATTAAAATCCTCAAATGTATGAAAGAATCCAAGCTTCTGCCGGTAACACATCACTAAGAGAGACCAACGATTGGCTGCCTTGCAAGCATCAAATATCCGATAACTTTGTCCATGCGAGAAAAGCATAGGATGCAGTTCTACGAAAAATTATACCTACATCATTTCTGATGTTTGTATTTTTTGATGCTTTCCTTTTTAGGAGAGAGAGAGAGAGAGAGAGGGAGAGATTTGCTATTGGCACTCTCTTATGATAGAGTTCAGAGGAGATCATGTACTCTTACACTTGCTTTCTCTAATTCTTCCATAAGTTTGACCAAGGAACGTTATAAGTCAATTAGCATCACTTGCAAATGCATGGGCCAGCTACGGTGGCCATTAACAAATATATACAGAAAACAAGCACAGAAAGTTTCTTGTGAAGATACATTGAAAGATGTTCCCAGTCTAAGTCATAACAATCCGTCATCTCCACCAACATAGCGTTTCTAATCTGATGAATCTCAAAATTTTGTATGACAACAATTATAAGTTGCGCTTTAAAGGTTAAAACTCTTAGCCACATAATCCTAGAGAATTCCTTTTCGAATGTAAAATCATTTAAAAGGTTCAAATTCAAACTATAGAAGAACAAACAAATTGTTTTATACCTATCAACTTTAAGATTGAAGCTACGTCCTATGTGTGCATTGCCCCGATGTGAGGGAGAGAGAGAGTTACTAATAGTTTTTTCATATTTCAAGTTACTTACAGATCACAAAAAGCATGAATATAATGAGGAGACAAACAAAGCACCGGTCTAGCAAGCGTCTCCACAAAAAGCCCTTGTTTTCACTTTTTTGTGCATTTTGATTCGTTATAGCCCCGCACCAGCCACACTTGAAAATGGGTGCATATGATGAGAGCAGAAGGTGAGATCCACAACCCCAGCATGTCGTCTCATTCTCCTCAGCAACAGATGTCACATGAAGCTCCTTCATATACAGATAAAAGAGAGCAGCCAAGGAAAATAAGAAATTAACAAATTGTTCAAATATAAAAATGGAGGAATAATTTCACACACAAAACATAAAGAAAACCTAATGTGCCATGGACCAACAATATAATTCATTGCGATTGGTTCCAAAGATGACTACCAATTTGAAACATCAACTAACCAAGCAAATCCAACATTTTCTAATCACCATGAAAACCATTTTTTCTTTTCTAGTTCGTGAAAGCATTTCACCTAGGGGTCTTTGTGGTTCGTTGAGGTCTCGAGTAAATTGGGAACAAAATCTACTCATGGAGCCTAACCGAACCTGAAACACTAACAAACCAAATCAAACCTCTTAGAAGCAGGTCAGCAGGGTTTTCAAGCACTGTTTACGGATAAAAAGCCAATGCATATCTCAATGGTTATAGCACTTTTCAACTGTACACAGTAAAACACCAATTTCTCGAGTACATTAAAGGAATTTAGTCCCAATTCATCAAGCAATCTACCCCGCCTCCAGGCTCTGCACCGAGGATGTCTCCAAATTGTTCTAAACATATGGAGAACAAAAGTCCCAGTTCTCCTACGAACCATTGGCCTTAAAAAGGACAAGACAAGCATTATATGGGTTGCTCTCATTCTGAGTAGTCTGTTATACAATCAATGTGATTCAGTTTGGGTCAAAATTGGAATCACGAGTAGAAAACCGTGGATCAAATCATCGTCTATGATCCTTCATTTTTCAACACCAGAACCAAACAAGTCAATCAAAAACCAAGACCAAACAGTGCAGACGGGTTTAGTCTACATCGCTTTACAGTTATTCCAATCTTTTTCCAGAGCCCTAATTTTCTGAGGAACCCATCGATTGCGGGCTCCCATAATATACCACGATTTCCCAAGATTCTTAACTTATACAAATGATATAACACTACCAATGAACTCGAATGAACTATTTCTCATCTGAACATCCAAAACCAAACTAGATAGAGCATATCAAGAACAAAATAAGAATTGACTCCTCCACGCCCTTTGTGGAATATTTCTTTCCCTTCAAATGCACCATACCACACATGAAGTAGCACCCTGTGCAACTAAATGGCATATTCTGATCCATTGACTTTTTGACCCTCTATGCATAAGAACATGTCCCTTCAGGAAGAAGGAACCTTGACACATCATTTCCTTTCCATAGGAAGCTAAAAGTTGTAGAGAAGATTCCAAGAACATCTAGCATGAGCATGACTTAGCCCCAAAACTCCTTAGTCGAAATACTGATGCAGACCATTCAAGGCTCAGGACAGGATACAACAAAAAGAGAACCAATTTCAATAGGCTTCATGGTGGGAGGAGGTCTACTAGAGCCACAAACACTGATTCTTAGACAACGGTATCATATTCGTGTCTGAAATGTTTATTTGGACATTCACATAGTAAGCATTTTCGTAATTCAAAGTTGTCAATAAAGATGTATAGAACCCCAAATTATGCATGAGGCACCTTGTAAACACCATTTATCCAGGAATAGAAGTACGTGATTACCCCCTATTTCAGTCTTAGAAACCTTATTATACATGCTGCAACTTGTCCCTCAGTGCTCAAACACGTGGAATACCAAATAAAGCAAATACGGTCCCCTTAAGTACAAGCCTAGAGTAACTTTCACATCAACCAGACCCAAATTTGGAACTTTTTTGCTTTCATATGATCCAAAAACCATACTCGAAGCACATATGCATGAATAGAGAGGTGATTACAATTTGTGATCGTACTCAGCTCAAAGAAGAAAAGGGAACTATGTAACCTACAGGTTAAACAGAAGAACTTCTTCAAAAAGAGTTGGAAGCCTCAAATCTGCATTTAGAATAACATTGGCCTCTCTCCACATATGAAAAAGTGGTATACACACCAAATGCCTGTAACAATTCAAATCTTGGACTAGAAGACGAGAAAATACCAATTTGATAGCACAAGTAATCATAGTTGGATAGAAGAGGTACTCATGTACTAATTGCAAAATGTGTCTAAAAACAATGGTGCAGACTTCCCATTGATCGAAGCTATTAGCTGCATGCGGGTTTTGGTATTGATTACTCATTACTGTCTTGGAAAAATTGCTTCCCCCATCCCCATCCCCATCCCCATCCCTTTCATGGGTGTTGCCATTGACCTTAAATTAAACTGACAACTACTCTATCAATTCACACTAGCATAGAAACTACATTTCCAAATTTCACATATCAAAGCACAAAATTATCGACAGACGGCAATTGTTCACTGTTGAACATGGGAACTTGCAAATGACTAATTAGTTCGAACTGAATGTTTAAATCCGCTGCACTTTTGCTTCATTGAAAAGGTTAATATCTATTTTCTACTTGTACACACATCCATACATCCTTTGTAGGCACTTTCTATTTCCCCTAACACTTAATCCAACAGCTATCAAAGAGCATGGTCTCACAAACCCAACTGAAAATGAGTAATAACGTGATGATACATCCAACAACACGTTCAGTTATTCACAGGCCTGACCAAAATTCCAAGAATCAAAATTTCCTCACTCGTGAGAAAATAAAGAAAACACCCAACCCAATAATCAAGAAAATGCGAGAGAGAGAGAGAGAGGCGACCTGAGACGGAGGGTTGACGTTGGATTCGGTCGAATTCAAATCCATCAACTGTAAACTCTAATCCGATGCCTGTTTGATCTCAACTTGGACATATAATATCTGGTCAATTCATCAAAACAAAGTTTCTCCCTCCCTTTCTATTTTCTCTTCTTGTTCTTTCGTGCGTTCGGCAGACGGGAAAGGGAAGGAAAAATAGGGACGGGAGAATAAATTTGCTCGGACAAGTTACGGATTTCACCTACTCCATTAGTTAGGCTGATTTTTTATTTTCCATTCCTCCAATTTCAACGCCATGAGCGCTACGGCCGTGTTAGATTGGATTATTGCAATTCAAATGCATCGTATTTAATGGGTTGAATGTCTGCAATGACGACAGTTTCCAATATTTGTGAGATCATATTGCCGGCATTTATATAAAAAATAATTGATAGGTACATGTTTTTTTAAGAAAAAAAAAAGCTCACTTTACTGATTGTTGTCAAAAAAAAAACTGATTGTTGTTTCATAGGACTGAAAATTGAAGTTGAAAGCTGAAAAAATAAGTGTATTCGTTTTAGGTATCAAAAACTTAGCTCCTCTCACTGCGCACGGTTCTTTTTTTTATCTATCTCTTTCTACTCATTACCTCCAATAAATAACCAACATAAGGCTCAATTTGGTACCCCAAAAACCTCCCTCAAAACTTAAACCAAGCAAATTTTGAATTTTTTTAGCTAAAAAGTTGGTTGATAAAAAAATCAATAGCCGGAAAATAACTGTTTTGATATAGAGATAAATGAATTTAGTTTATATTATTTGTAATTGTTCTCTTGTAGTTTTATTCATGAGTATCATGTGTGTGGAGAAGTGGTGGTGGAGAGATGGTGGTTATAGTGGGGGGAAGTTGGTAATGTGGTGGTAATGGATGTAGCGATTAGGGAATGTGGTGTGGTGTGGTGGTGGGAGTGACAAAGGTGGTGTGGTGGAATGATGACAAGGGTGGTGCTATGGGTGGAGAGATGACAATATGGAAAATAGTGCAAGTGATGGCAATAGCGAGCGATAATGTAGTCATGATGGTAAAACAGTGTGTGGTTAATGTAGCGATAGAATATGGATGATAGATAGAGAGATAGTGATGGTTGGATCGATGGTGGTGGTGGTGGAGAGATAACGGTGATAGTGGTGACGGCGCAATGGTAGCGATGGTGGTGCCGTGGTGTAATTGTGATGGTGGTAGCGACAATGGAATAGTCTTTGTGGTAGTATTTGTGATGGTGTAGCATGGTGGTAATGGTAGTTGAGGCAGTGGCCGTGGAGGGTGATGGTGGTGCTTGGTGAAATTTGGAATATATAAGTACTAATTCATCCAAAAAATAAATAGGTAAAAAACTTCATAAATTTTGAAACTTTTAAAGCCTACATTAATTTAAGAGGCACCTAAAATATGTAAGTAAAATAAAATATATTTATCACACCAACTTTATAACTTATTAGTACTTCATACATCAGTTTCAAAAACTTATCTCAAAACTGTCCTGCTCGGCTAAAAAAGTCACTAAGGATTATTTTTTTTCCTTATTTAAATTTTTTTATTTATTATTTTTTTGTAGATTATTGCTTCGCCAAGACAAGAGAAATCTAAAAATCTAAAAATTATGACAAAAACTCAATTTTTTTGATAAAAGACCAAAAAAAAGCCAACATGCCAAATTTTTCGTCTTTATTAAAAAAATTGAATTTTGATCGTAATTTTTAAATTTCTTTCGTCATGATGAGACAATAATTTTTAAAAAATTAACGAAAAACTAACCAATACGATTTTTTTTAAATAAAAAGAATAAATAATTCAGAATAGATTATTTAGCTGAAGAAGACACTATCAAAGATTCAAATAGTAGTAGTTATTACTATTGACCCCCAATAAATAGCTTTTGTCAAAGCAAGAAATACCTGTCAGTGCTGTCACGGTGTCAACTCACAATACCTTTGTTCTGGCTTAAGCAAGATAAGGCTTCGATCTTGTTCGATCGTTCAATGAACCAAAAAATATTTCTAGTGCAACTGCGTAGCTCAGAGTTTGGTCTCTGAAGAGAGAGAGAGAGAGAGAGAGAGAGAGATGGCGAAGTGTGGGCCATTAATTTCAACAAGGAACATCAACCCAATTCCTTGTCCGAGTATTACCGACTGCAGCAATGGTAAATTGCTGTGGAATACATGCGGAAGCCTTTCTCCGAATCGACTCCAATTCTCCGTGGTATGTTTCATATTCGAGCTCTTAGCTTCCCTTTCTTTCCTTTGCTTTTTTCCTTTTCCTGTGGCTGTGGAGAATAGCCACAAATATCTTCAAATGATTTCATGGGTTGAACAAACTAGCTAGCTAGAGGCCACTACCACTTCAAGTCACAAAAATTGTAGATTTTAGGGTAGAATTTGATCAAAATAGTTTATTCTGTAGGTTTACCCCCTCAAATGTAACCATGGGACGAAATATCGGTGGTGGTCACCATAACTGTACTGATTGCGATGGTGATGCTTCCCTTTCGTTGGAGTTCTAGTTCAGTGTGGCTGCTTTGCGCAAGGCCGGCCCCTGAGAATTTGGAGGATTAAAGCGACTTTTAAAATTGATGCCTCAGGTTTTCTATTAAAAAAAATATCAATATAGGTGGTTAATATAAGGTAAAAATATTGAACATGGTATTTTAGATTCGTAATTTAACTAAAATAAAATTTTAAAATATTTTATACCATTAGAAAAAAAAAATCAAACATAACGAAATACCACTCATACACTGCATGTTTTTAACTAATCATGTTATTAACTTTAATCATAATAATGCAAAAGGCGTAAGAGCTAGATTCAAAAGGAAAAAGAGGGGAAAAAAACCTGTGTCAAAAGAAAACCTCCTTAGGAGTTGAACTAGGTATCTCTCATTCCAATTTCTCGTACCTCACACAGACCGCTTGTGCTAGAATTGACATTGTGCTAAAACATGGAATATTTATATAAATATAATAAATTTGATTTTTTTTTTTTTTGAAAAATGAGGCCCTCATTTTTCTGAAATTTTGGAAGCCTAAAGCCCCGGCACCTCGGGCTTTAGCCCAGGGCCGGCCCTGGCTTTGCGGGTTTGTTTAGGTTTTTGATGGTTGTTTTTTGGCTTTCCGGTTTGTTCGGATGGTTTTTTCTGGTTGGGTGTTTTTTGTTTTTGTGGATGCGGGTATGTTTTTTGGTTTTTGGGCTGTTAGGTGTCTGGTTGTATTAGATCAGTTTCTGGGGGAAGTTTCCTTAGGTGTTTTGGTGTCTCGGTCCGCGTCTTGCCTTTCTTCAGTCTCGGGTGGCTTTTTACTTGTGTGCCCTTGATCCCTTTAATCTTTGTATTCATTTATGAAGATTAATAAATTTCTTTTGCTGAGAAAAAAAAAAGGTACTGATTGCGATGTCGCGGTTTCAGGGTGTAACAGTTTTAGCACATTACTCAATCATACGCCTGAATGTTTTAAAGTTTTGCACAACACAGGAAAGATATTACCAATACCGTAATTGCCACATTTTGTGACTTCCCTTAACACCACCGCTACCGCTGTTACTTACTGTACTTATCGTTACATGTGCGAGTTTCCTTCCCACCGCAATACCGGCAATAACGGACTCGGTACCCACCGATACCGTTCCATAATTGCCAATACTGCCACGTATAACCGATATTTCAAACCACGATTGTAACATGTTTGTTATGAACTTTTCATTGCCTATACATTTGACCCGCTAAGGTAAAATTTTTGCTTCTGTCCTTGGCTACAATGGTATCCTTCCAATTTAAGGGTGTAATGGGACCTGCGAGCTGACTGCCGGCACCAATTCTAATAATATCTTCTTATAGTTCTAAGTATTAGTTATAAGCACTGAAGTTTGATACATTATATGGGTTTGCTTCCTCAAGAATTTCATGAAATTTTGAAAAATTTGAACCGAGTTGTTCTTTTTTAGGCATGCAATTACAACTGTTGAATAATCGTATTACATAAGAATCTAGTCAGCTACTTTGACTTGGTCAGGCCTAAGAGAGAGAAAGGGTGTGTAATTATCGAACTGGAAAGCAAGAACTGAAGGAAGGAACATATTGTTTTGCTGGAAGGTGGAAAACAAAATTCTTGTACGTGGGTGATGTTTTTGCCTTGGGCTCGATCGATTAGATTTGTTGTAATTATCGTTTGTTCATTGATGCTCTACGTTTAGTTGCAAATATCGAAATGCATATCTGTGTCTGCTGATGTAGAAATCTTTTGTTTAGAACACAGTGAGTCATGATTTGTTCCCTAAAGCACAATACTAGTTGTTCTATGGCATTCTTAGAAAGCACAGGACGTATATTCTTGCAATCACTAGCCAAAATGCATTAGGGATTGGCCCTCCAGGGATTTGATGACGGAAAGGTATAGAATGTGTGTTGCATCATTTTTCTGGTTTTGGTTAGAATAGAAAACAGTTAGGAAGCTAAATTTCACTATCTCGTGTGAGATGTTTTTAGTTCTGGATATCATTTTCCTTCTTTGTTTCATGACGTCCTATCATGTGGTTAGGGGATTTTGAATCTTTCAAATGGGAGGGGAAACACAGTGCTATTCGATTGATCTGCCACATGCTTTTGATGCTAGGTTTTACTGCCTGTGAGTTACAAATTTGAGCATGCTAGACAATTTTCTTGATATTCCTAACAACGCCAGAGAAACAGGGAAGTTTGGGAATTATTATTGCAGATGTAATTTTTCCTAGGTCAAACTCGTAAAAGATCTTGTCCTTAGGGAATGGGAAATGGTGTCCATCCCTAAGTTGTGGCAGGCACACATTAGAGTCACGAGGATCGACCTCCTCACTAAAATGTGGAAGTCTGTCTACCTACCAATGTTTTCCAAAATCCTCTAGAAGTTCTAGGTACGACCTTCTGTGATTTTAGTATTAAATGACGGAGTCATTCCCTTCTTCTAGACTAGGTCGGTCTAAAACCCATAAATATGTTCCTCGTGTAGCACAATGGTTCTTGTTTTAGACAAACATAAGATTTCCGGGCTCTATTTCAATTGTTCGTATAAACAAGAGGAATAAACCCCAATGGTGCTTGTTTCTTCCTTTCGAAACTAGTCCCATCTCCTTTATTTCTTTCTTTCAGGACAAAGTCAGGTGTCCTGCAAGAAGAAGCCCAAGTCGGGGCGCGTGGAGCACAAAATGCAGTTGCACATGTAGTTTCATCGGAGTAACCATTCCTCCCAGAATTGAGCTCTCAGCAGCAAATGGAGTAACTCAAACTTTCAATAGCAACATGCACGAAACCTCACACATTGCATCAGAGTTTATCTACAAATTGGTGATTGCGGATTTGGACCCTACCACGGCAAAGCTTGCTATTAGTTTTCTAGGTCCTTTCCTCTCAGCATTCGGTTTTCTGTTCATTTTGAGAATAGTCATGTCCTGGTACCCTAAGCTTCCAGTTGAGAAATTTCCATATGTATTAGCTTATGCTCCGACAGAACCCCTTCTTAGTCCGACCCGGAAGGTGATTCCACCCCTTGCCGGAGTGGATGTAACTCCTGTGGTCTGGTTCGGGTTGATCAGTTTCCTCAGTGAAATATTAGTGGGCCCTCAAGGCCTGCTTGTTCTTCTATCCCAAAAAGTTTAGCTCCCATGCTTTTGAGGATGGATACAGCTGGGAGCTTCCTTTTTGTGCAGAGAATTCTTTCTGTTTTCGGTATTTGTTAGGCTTTTAACATTGTAATTGAAATGAGAAAAATTGATTCATGGTGCGGCCAGGAGATGTTATCAGCTCTTAGTACATGTAAGTAGTGCTTGGACGACTCTTTATTCTATCTATTAAGTTCTTTTTTTGTCCAAAAAAAAAAAAAAGTAATGCTTGGATGAGAAATACTCCTAAATGTCATCAGCTCCCAACTGTTCAGGAAACACACTTATTTATTGATGCCTGATGGAGTACTCTTTGTTCATTGACCGGGGGGGGGGGTGGGCGGGCGGGGGGGGTGGGGCCGGGCTGGCGGGCCGGGTGGGGTGGGGTGGGGTGGGGGGGTTGAAAGATTGATTGGAAATATAATAAAACATGGATTTGGATATTTCGCTTCAACAAACAGAAATAATTGGAGTACAATGTCAAAAAAAAAAATTCAACGTAGTTGTACATCAATAAGTATTTGATTGAATTAACACTTGTTTTATTTCACAAAATCCGTCGTATATCCTACACTTTGGAAGGACACGTGTAGGATGGTCATGGGTTTGACTGTTTTTTAAATCTTAAAAATCCGAGAATTTGGGTATTCAAAATTGGAGGCTTGTGGGACTTCAATCGTAGGACTTCAACACATACGATTAAGGTCCCACTCCCACACATACGATTCAGTTAAATGCCATGTATGTACGTTAACCGCTCTATGGAAATTATGTCCAGCTTTGTGTTACATCTCTCCAAACTTTTAACAAAAAAAAAAAAAAAAAGGACAATTGCCAGGAAATGGCCAACTGATTAATCAAGAAATTCCTTCCAAACATGTCCTTGCCCGAGAATGCAAATTGGAGCTGTTAGTTGTGGATTTCGCCTTTCCAACTTACGCAGATTTTTTTTTTTAATTATTGGGCTCATAATATAAAAACTTTGTTTAGTATATGCAAACCAATTTCCCTCACTTGTGTACATGAAATTTTCTCTTTTGGAGCAAATCTGCACCAATGACCAGAAGCCTTAACAGAATCTTTCGCCGGTACTTCAATACAAGCTGTAATTGTGAAAGCCAAAATTAACGACCTACTGTAATCAAAGACGGCACGAGCAACTTAGCGGATGGGAACAATTTACAAATTAACGTAGACAGCAGCCAAAAAGAAGAAACTGGACAGGTTTTTCTCCATCCGGTCTACTCCTCATGAGAGATTGTTAGACAACTTCAATTTTTTGAATCAAATGAACCAAAGACAGTTGGTGTACATCTGCATTTCATGGATGATACGCTTTCTTAAAGATTTCACTCACTGATCCAGATACTCATGTAGTTTCGAAGGCTTAAAACAACAGGGGCATATCCCTTTCAACCTCTTAAATGTCAGCCACAAGGAAGTTCCCAGCTAGAGTAACCTGTGCATTCATTCAAAGTAAGGTATCCCAGTGAAAAAGAGAACTAAAAACCAGGAAATTTTGCAACTGTTTTCAATCTTAACCGCACCTTCTCGCCAAGTTTGAAGGGAGGAAGGCCCCTGTAAGGACATGTGCCGCATCGAAAAGCATCACCTAGTCCACACTGCACATACATCAAAATTTCAGAGCAAACACGTCAATTGAACTCAATAAGAAATATGCAAATGACAGAATATTTTGCCAAACCACCATGATATGGCGTGGACATTTTTGTGTCCCACTTGGCAAGAATGATTCTCAAAAAAGCACATATATATAGGTATTTACAGGCCAATAGCGGCCAATGCAGCATCATCTTCTCTACTAAACTCTTAGCAGTTCTGCAGTACCATAGCTGATATTTCCTTCAAACTAAAAGATGAGACATAACCCAGGTGAGATGTCATAATAGCACAAGCTGTTGTATTGACCTCCCACTTTTCACTACTTTTGTCATGGCAGTTGAGCAAGGAAGGCTGTGTGGGCCATAATCGTTCCCTATATTGTTCAACTACTATTTTTCAAAAATCAGTAGATTTTAACTTATCCCGTGGATATGCCATGGAACTACAGGAATCAGCACTATTTTCAAAATGAATTTAGGAAATCACATACGCTGCCGCATGCTGATTGAGGATTGGTGAGATGGTCCATAGTTAGTTCTAGCTTTTGCACTTTCTCCTCTACTTCAGCCCTCCCACAAGTGCAATTTTTGCAGGCTTTCCTGGTACTTCCAACTTCGCAATCACCACCTGCATACATTTTTTCATCAAATTTTATGTGAGAATTACATGTCCCTAAGGTTATTGAATTGATTGACTACTGAAAAACAACAAAACTTAAATCTCAATTTCTTACTAGGCGGCAATTGGGGTTTCTTCAAATCCTCCTCAGTCAAGAGGCTGTCCTCATCAATAAGATCCATATCATCATCAATCTGCACTTTAGGTAAGACTTTTGTGGGCTTCCTCTCGAGAGCAAAGGATGAGCCAATCTTCCAAGAAGGCTTCCTGGCTTTAATCTGTTGTGTAAAGAAAACAAAAATTCAAGATAGACATCATATAACGTACAATCTACGCAATCACAGTTCAAAGAAATGTCCGGTCAACTTTGGGATCATTTTTACTATCATGATTCTGATATTTCTAATGGTTTTAAAAGCTCTCCGATGTCAATTCCAACTTCAAAGGGGAAAATCCTAACCCTAAAGTTAAAAAATCATCGACATGCATCCATATTTTGCTGTCTATATTTAAGGAAAAAAAACTGCAGATGGCCCAGTGAAATTCAAAAATAATCCTTGTTGCTGTACATTCAAACATAGCGCAGGACTGAGTGAGTCCATCCACTCAATGTTGGGCAGAAAGAAAAAAGAAGATGGAACCAAGAAACTCACCCCAAGGAACTGTGCTGCTTCAGATTGTAAAATGGAATTCACTGGGAAAACTTTTACATCTACAAACCCTGCCACCAGTAACTTGCGCACAAGGAGAGAAGTTTTCTGCAAGAATATAGCAATAAAGCCCTTATAACTTCATATACCATAATATCACCAAGTAAAAATAGGACAACTTTTAACTCACCATTTCCCCTGGTGCAGATTCGGAGCTCTGGTGAAGAAGGACCATTCCACCAGGCTTCACCACTCTTGGGATTTCCTCAAACAACTGATGATCAGGAAATTCAGATGAACTACAGATAAAAACCATGATATCCACGGATGCAAAATCCATCGGCAGCTTATCTGCATTAGTACCCAACAAAACTTAGTTTAAACTGAAAACGCGGTCTAAAACAACCTTAAAATGAAATGGAAAAATTGAAAGCTTAGATCTTCTTTTATTTCATTCTTCTACCAAAGAGAGTCTACACATCGCGAAAAGCATTTCCTAGCCAGGAAAAAACGTATACACAAGAGCTTAGTTCATAAGAAAGCAAGCGAACTATACATAGTAGAGAAGCTTGAGTGATGACTTGAGGATCAATGTTGCCCACTCCTTCATTATTGATCATCTTGACAGCATTCAAAACTGCACTAGTAGGCAGAACTGCCAGATCCGTAAGCGCCAATACACTCTCCTGCATCTCCATAACGTCCTGTAAAATAAATGGACAATGGTCCAGGTTATATGTTCTTCCAACATGATGACTAACCAAACTACAATTTTTACAAGTACTCAACAATTCCAATATATGTCCATTGCGCACATAAAATTCAAAAGCCTCTTATCGGCATTTTCGAGATCCTTGTACTAAAAGAACTTCTTAAGTGTATACATGCTTAAGATGTAATCTAAACAAATTTGACAAATGGCATTGACTAGCTAACAGATTCCAAGAATATGTGAAAAAAAAGTCTCCAAAAAAAGCCTAGTAAGAAAACAAGCGTCATGCATGCAACATCTCTTTTTTGAGTGATAAAAAACAGAGCTGAAGGCTACAAACAAACCTATTTATAGCCTCCTAATTGCAAAAATGACGTATAAAAGCATGCTTCCAAGGTATGAGGAACCAGGAGGGTTTTTTTTGTTTTTCCCCTCTCTCATCACTGGGCCTGACGATATGCTGTCTACATATTTTTGAACATTAGGGGTAGAAGATTTTAAATAACAGAGGCAGCCACCGTAACAACACCACTGGTTGAAACACCCAGTTGCAGGGTGTAACTGCTGTAGCGTAATGATGGCAGCAACCAGAGCCAATGAATTTATTTTCTTCTTTTCACAGTTAAGGAAAGAATGATTGACATATATGCACCTCAGATACACCTACGGAAGAGTTTCAATGTACATTATTACATTAGTTTCGCTTAATTTGTAAATAAGATCAGGCAGTAGAATCAAGTCGCTGTGGATATTTTTTTCCCTTTCGTTGTTTCTGTTTTTTCATTTTCCATTTCCGGAGCGTATCCATTAATGAAGAAGTTCCCCCTTGGTACAAACAAAACCATGAAGTGTGTTAATACTAAGTCATTGGGTCAAAATAAATAAATTCCTAGTTCAATATGCCCATCATAATAATGTAAAGTACATAAAAAGTACTTAAACGCAGAGTTCAATAAATCTAAGAAGAACCGAATCATGTTTTTTCTATAAAAAAAAAAAGTTCCACCAAATAGACAAGGAATCAAGCGAAAAGTAATGAACCTTCTTTGAGGAAAAAACAAGGCCTGCAAATCTTAGATTTTTGAAGCAGTTCAACTTCTATATTATTTTCGTGAGCTCCACCGGTTGGGAAAACGAACAAATAAGGGGAAATGGCCTTATATGCAAAATTAGATTAAAAAAGAGATGTAGTGACGACCTTCAAGGGTTTGATTTTCAATAACGATAGCAAAGCATCCATAATGGCTTAAGTCCTAAACAGCTGTACCACTACACAAGGATTGCGAATTTTAAAAACACGAAGATGGCATACATATTTCACATCGCCAATGGATTTTGGGTTCTGTTCCTAAAGCCAATGAATCGAGCCTCTAGTTAAGTATGACCTAAATTGGTCACTACATGTCTTCAGCCATTATCTCCGATGACAAGAACTCCACTATCAAATACAATACAATACATAGAAAATGTCACATTATTAGAGTTTGTGCCTAAGAAAAACAAGACACTAGTTCTTTTTTTTCCCTTGATAACTAAGTGTCCGGGCCAACTTATGCGCACCTCAACTTATCCGGGGGACCAATCCCACTGGCCAAGGACTCCAATTAAAGCCTGAGTAAAGCTCCGTATAGATTGACCCCAAATGAGTTGATAACACATGGAAGGTTTCGAACCTAAGACTTGGGAGAGAGCAAATCCCTAAGATCCAAGCCTTAACCACGGGCCAACCACTTGGGGGTTAACAAGGAAAAAATTTTCAATGCTGAGCGTGTACCACGTGGTGCTTGCTCAGCACATCCGAGCCATTCATTGTGTTTTCGGATGACTCAAATTTGGAGAAAGTAAGTGTTAGGGTTGGAGGAGAGAGAGTTTCAATCCGAGCCATCAAAAAATGTATCGGACAACTCGGATGGCCCGAGTGGATACCACATGGGATATACCCGCTCGGCAAACAAAACTATTTGATTCGTCAATTAGAATTCCTTGAGTAAAATGTACAAAGTAAAATGCAGAATTCGTTAACAAGAAAAAAGGATTTTCCTCTTCCACATCATCTCTCACCAACCTAAACAATTAAACAAACGTTCATAGCAAAGCCGGAAAAACTAGGCAAACACGAAAGAGGTGAAAACAAAAAGAAAAAGCTGTCAATCGGCCGAGTAAATTTAGGTTCCCGCTACCTTTTGCAGAGCAAATTGTACAGATTTCACTAATTCAGCCGGATCAAAGTGGAAATACGCATTTAAAGGACCAAACAGATTCAGTTAAACAAAACGGATTAATGAAAACAGCAAACAGAGCAATTCGTTTGCGAAAATTTCCAATGCGCTTACTTACGGATTGAAGACCTAACCGTAGCCGACGATTACGACGACGGAGGATGTGTTCAGATGCTTGCAACTTCGTTGGACGACTCTCTCTCTCTCTTAAAAGGAATGACAAAACGACGGCGGTACGAGAAATTACAAAACGACGTTGTTATATGGTGATGGGGACTTTGATTAGCGGTGTGTTTTGGTTGAGGTCGGTCGTGTTGGCAGCTTGGAGGTGGCGTGGGAGCTCGTGGCATGAGCACGCTTTGCCACGTCAGAACCACAAGAGAGACAAGACAAATTTACTATTAAAAGGTGTTAAAAAAAACATGTTACAATCAATGACGGGGTCAGAAATTGAAGGCGGGAGGGGGCCGAAATATTGAAATTTTGGTTCGATGATTTTTTTCAAGATTATAAATTCACTCATTCGAGTTTCTATGGGACGATTATGATAAATTGAAGAATTAATCTCAAATATTGTTGCTATCATATCGTTCGGTGCATACATTATCGTTGTTGCACGATATTATTCACCATAATTTTAATGTTCTCGAAATGAAAATTATTCTTACTTTTAATTATGTTTGTAAGTTTTATAATTTTTTATAAAAATATATGTAAAATATACTCTAAAGTATAAAAATGAGTTGGACCGGGCCGGCCTCTAGATACCTCCGCCCTTGATCACAAACAAACACACACAGAAGCACACAAGTCATGTGGGCCAATGATATAAAAAAAAAAAAAAAGAGTCATGTGGGCTCTACCCGTAGTGTCGGTGTGAGTTCTGTAGTGTTGGGGTTTTTTTTCTTTTCTTTTTCTGATCCGCTTCTGTAGCGTTGTCTGGTTTTGAGAGTTTTAAAGAGGGTTTTTGTTTTGGCTTTTGGATAACGAGTAGGGCTGGGAAAGTGAAATGAGAATTGAATAATTTAAAAGAAAAATTATACAAAACCGTGCATAGAAGAGGCTTGGTTTTTCGAAGCGAACACAGTCAGGTCTGGAGTATGTGTTTTAGTCGAGAAGATTTTCAGTGCCGAGCGGAGAACCATGTGGTGCTTGGTCGGTGAATCCGAAACGTCCATTTTGATTTTGATCAATTTGGATTTGGAGAAAAAAAGAGGAGAGAGTGTTGGGATGAGAGGAGAGAGAGTGGTTCAATCTGGACCGTCCAATACACTTTTGGATGGTCTTGATGTGTTGCTTGTGCATCGCGTCTGCCGGATGACGTGATATCCACCCGGCACCCAAAACTTTCTCTTGTTAGTCAGTGATTGTGGTAAAGTTGCAATTGTACGTAGAGATTGTGGTTTAAAATTGAATTTGTACTAAAAGAATGTTAACAATTGCTTAAACGATAATTACATAAAATAATTGGAAAAATATTTATTTGGTACGGAGAAATTTTTTTTCTCACGATCATCCATATTCCATGATACTCTCTTCGTTCAAAAGAGACAGTTCGATCCGCAAAAAGAGGATTCAAAAGAATTGCACTTATATATATATATATATATATATATATATATATATATTAAGGAAAATTCAAAAAAAAAATTAAAAGAAATAAAAATACATTATTTTAAATTCTCATTTTACGGATCGGACAATCATTTTGAAACGACAGTTGTAATTATTGATTGTACTATGCAAGTTCATTTACTAGCTATAAGCCTATGAGCTCTAGTCCAGACGACACTTCTTGATCCTCCTAATTGACTAATTGAGAGGTCTAGATTCAAACCTTGCTAAGGTAGCGTTGTAGTACTCCCTCCGTCCTATAATGATTGTTCGGTCTGCAAAACGGAAACGTAAAAATAATCCTATTTCGATGAGTTCACTTATGAATTTTTTCTTGAAAGAAATGCATTATTTTTAAAACTTTGTTTTGCGGATTGAACAAACATTACGAGATAGAGAAAGTAGTTGTTTTTATTATGTACCTCACGTTCCAATCCCTTCCCCCAACATTTGAAGACAAAAAAGGTGTATTAATTTGCTCTCCTCTTAATTGTTTACTCTTCCGTGGGGGGAAAATTTTTTTTTGTTTACTCTTTATAAAGTTGATTTTTTTCCTATTTTCAATATTAAAGATCAGGTATTTTTAAAATTTTGGTCTCTTCCTAAAAATTTGAATTTAATGTTCAACCGCGAATCAATGCGAGTAAAATATTAATTAAATAAACAAAAAAAATTCTTTGTTTTGGTGCATAGCACGAGTACAACACTGAGTTTGTAAAGGGCTATTTACCACAATCAAACTATCGCAACTCATTTTCATATTTTATTATTCAAAACATAAGTAAAAGATTACGGGTTTTTTTTAAACGGCAAGTAAATAGATAAGTTACCGAACGAGCTCTCACTCCATTTGTTTTCTCCGTTTAAATGGCTATTTCGATTGCAAAGCTCTCTCCATTGTCCAACATGTAATACGATTGTCTACCTTTGGGTCGAGGGTTGATTTTGCAATGATTCCCTTCCCCCCCAAACCAAAATAAATAAATAATAATAAACAAACGTTCTATATTCTCTCTCTGTGTGTGTGCTATTTTGAAATTGTTGATATTTTGTTCACGGTTACAATGTTGATTTGCACGTGTGTTGAATATTCGATTCACGTTTTCGGGCACGAGCATGCACTAAAAGAACTCTGTTTGAACTTAATTTGAAAAAAAAATTGCCGTATAAATTAAATTTGTTAGCGGGAGTGGTCAATATATAATTTCGTAATTCATTTTAATTAAGTTCAAAATGCGTTGCGCCGCACGGGCAAACCTTAGTTTAATAATGTTCTCCTTCGGATATTTCTAGTCAAGAAATGCCCTCCCAAAGTGGTTCTTTTGAAAATCATGATACAAGATTGTTGAACCTTAGAAAACTATCCCCTTACAGAGTAATGTGTTCAAACACTCAATTGCCAGAAAAACTAAATGCCGCTCCGTTCACCGCCTCGAGCGACAAGAAGAAAGATGGAGAGAGGCCACGAGGTTTGAATTGGAGGGAGAAATGGATATCATCATCAAAGCTTTTAGCATGCTTTCTGATGTAAATTTGAGCAAATTACATGAAAGTTTCCTACATATTGAGGAACAACACCAAATTCCCAGTCACACATGCATTTGTCAACATCTTTCAAACAATTCTGAAGTCGTCTCTAAGTTGCTTTTCTCCGGAACCCGAGACCCTGTATAGTCCAGGGATGCTACATAACAGGATTGTAGTGCGTCATCCGAGTCGTCCATCTCGCAATTTACCCACTACCACTGGTGCATATGGTATTGCAACTCCGGGAATAGAATCTCTCCGATTGGAACTGCTTATGGGATACTTGAGAGCAAAATCGCGGGCTTTATTCGGAGGGTTATACCAGGTATACTTCCCACTGATCAACAGAGAGCATCTAGAGGCACCATCCCAACTGGAAATTCGAAATTGTCCTGCCAGAGAATTCAAACATGGAAGCTATGGAGCATCTTATAAGAGTATGCAACAAGGATTAAGAAACATGGCTTGCGGCTTGCCTTCCATCACTGGCTCTAGGGAACCCTTAGCACTAATCCCAAAAGCCAACTACTTAATTTGAAATATCCTGAAAACTGACCATATCAGTGCAAAATAGTTTTCTTTTCTTATTTCCATGACATAACAAACTAGCCCTTCCTACTTTTCCATTCCTATTTCAACAACCTTCATGATTTCAATTCCCCATGCAAGTGAAAACTGAACAAGTAACAAAGAACCTCATGTAGCTAGAGTGAGACACACTATTTACTACCTGCTTCCTTTTGCTTATCCTCCTCCTCCTCCTCCTCCTTGTTCTTCTTTTCTTCTTCTTTCTAGCAATTAACAACTTTATTTTCAGGACTTTCCAGTTTGTGTAGCAATTCCAGGCTCTATGTATAAGTATTGGGGTTTGGAAAAAAAAAAATTTCATTTTCTGAAACCAGATTTCAGCAAATCGAAAACAGAAAAGAAAAAAGAGAAAAGTGGAAGTGCTACCAAACATAGCCCCTAGAAAATGTCGGACTACCTTCCTCAAGATGTGCTGATCGACATCCTCACACGACTACCCGCCGAGTCTCTGGTCCGACTCACTCCCGTTTGCAAGTCATGCCACTCACTCATCACCAGCCCCAAATTCATCTCTCACCACCTCCATCGAAAGGCTTCGAACCCCGACAACGATCGCCGCCTCCTCGTTCGCTACCGCACCGGCGAGCCCAAGCGAAATCACTCCTCTCTCGTGGTCGACAGTAACGACTCGTTCCGTCAACTCAAAACCCTTGATTTACCTGGTGGCGCTTTGGAGTCTTTGGGTTACTCTGTTGTTGGTATCTGTAATGGGGTTGTTTGCTTTTCTGATGATCTGGAATATGGTTACTTGAACGATCTGTTTCTGTGGAATCCTTCTATTAGGAAGGTTGTTCCTTTGCCTACGTATAATGTCACGTTTCAATCGCACCCGTCCCCCATAAGCATTGCCTAGCTAGGGTTTGGATTCGATCCGGTCACAAATGACTTCAAGGTGGTTAGAGTTGTGCACACGGGTGTCCGTTGTGATAGGATTCCTCATTTGGTTGAAATTTACACTCACAAGACTGGTCGCTGGAAGTGTATATATATATATATATATATATATAAGTGATAAGGCGCTTCCGTTAATGATTATAGAGCTATATCGGCATGCAGGCTTATTTTAATGGGGCTGCGCATTGGATGGCATTTACTCGGGCATGCAACTCCACTGGCCCGTTTTCGCCAGACAATCTTGGCGTTCAACATGAGTGAGGAGGTTTTTAACGAGAGATATTGGTTCCTGAGAGTATTACCAATGCGAGTCTTTTTAAAATGATTGTACTCTTTGTATTTCAGGAATCCCTTTGTTTGATACATCAGTACTGTGAATATGGCGCTGACCGGTATTGTTCGATATGGAGTATGAAGGGGTATGGCGTGGCAACTTCTTGGGCCAAACTATTCAGAATCGATCTTTGTGGAGGTTTGTGGAGGCCCCGGTCCGCGTAAGAGTATCATCCGGTCATTTTGCTTTTTTCTTGTTGTAAATTGCCATTGAGATTTTTCAGCACATAAAAAATGTGTTCTTGCATATAAGTTATTGCATAAAAAGTTCTATCGATGTGATTTTATGTTCCTAGTAACACGATTTGTCTGTCATCTCACGTTTCAGGTAGGCGTACGAGTATCATCCGTGACAGTGTTACCAAATATAGCCTTAAATTGACAATGTTCGTCCAAACTCGTAATGGACTTAGGTCTCGTTACAAAAACTTTTTTAAAAAATAAGCAGCTTATTTTATATTTTCAAACTTAAAAATAATGTAAATAAAAAATAAAATTTTTTTTTGCATCGTATAAAAGATCTCATCGAGATCTTTCAAACAAGATCCAAATTGTATATTTTTAGATTTCAATAAGTCAATAATTTTTAAGCTTGAAATTATCTTCTTAAAAAATAAGAACTTTCTTTTGGTTTCTGGAACGGGCTGACTTACATATAAAAATTCATTCTCTCTAGTAATCAAAAAAAATTATCTCTAGTAATAAAAAATAAAAATAACTATCAAATTTTATTTATTTTAATCAAAATGACTTCTTCTTTTTTCCCCCCTCATTGGAAGAGTTATTTTGACAAAAAAAGGTTGTAAAAAAAAAAGGTTGTAAAACTTATTCATAGCGCATTCTTTTCCACTCGTTGAAATAATCGTTTATCTCAAAAACTACAAATTTATTACTTTTGGTTCCAAATAAACGAGAATCAAGAGTATAATTTATTTTTATCATAAAAAAGGGGGTGAATTTGACACAATAAGCTACTTTTGACTACTTAGAGCTTCTCCAACCCTTGATATCAAATTGGGGATGTCAAATTTTTTTTGAAAGCTGATGTGACATTTTGGCATCTCCAATTTGACATCAAAACCTCCTCTCCAACCCTTATGTCAAATTCATCAAATTATCCCTCTCTAACCCTTATGTCAAAATACAAATGGTCATGTTTTGAAATTTGGCATGGAGGATGGAGGTTGTCAAAGTTGGCATGAGGGCATGAGAAGACTTGCCTTCAAATCCACATAGGAATTGGCATCAAAGAAGGCCGTTGGGTTGGATTGAATTTTGGTGTCAAATTTTACCGTTAACATGCCTACGTAAGATTTGACATCTGCCGTTAGAAATGCTCTTATATCACGTGTGTAGTGGGCCGAATACGACGGTTTGGAGACTTCCTATATGTCAATTTTTATTGGGATAACTGGGATTCTTTTGAAGGAGATTACAGAGATCGGGGGAGTACAACAAGGGCGCGGAGAAGAGAGAAGTACATAAAAAAATGTTTTTTTGCCAAACAATTAGCACAATGTCGGATTCAAGCTTACACCAAGAGGAAGAACTTAAGTGGTATGCACGGGGAATGAATATCCCCCACCATAGTCTGATTCCCAGCTGGAAGCCGAAATTGATTTGGTAAAAGAATGTTTATCAAGCGAGCACAATATGATTTAAATAAGTTTTAAATTTTTATTTTTCAGTGTTTGATTAGTATTTAAAAATATTTTAGAAATTAATAAAATAAAATAGTATAGAGAGAGAGGAGCTTAAATGGTAGAGAGATTTAAAAATATTAGAATTGAACGTGGGACATGACTAATGATCGAGAAAACTGAGCAGTGAAAATTGTAGCATAAGATAGCGTGTTCATTTTGAAAAATAACTTTAAAAAAATTTAAGAATATGTCATTTTCATCCAATTACTTTAAAATGCTTTACATGTATAGTAATATTTTTCTGATTTTTACACAATAAAATACCCAAAAATAGAAAGAAAAAAAAAACGTTCAAACAAACGGAGCCTAACAGTTAACTCCCTCCCAGTGAGTTCTGGAGAGCGAATCTGACCCGAAGAGAGAGAGAGAGAGAGAGGTGAGAAGCGAGTGCAGTGAGTCCGGCGATCTGTCCCCTCTCCATTCATCTTTCATCCACTAACAGGTGTGAATTCTCTGCTCTTCCATATTTCTAGTGGGGTTTTGATAGCCAAAATTAGGGCTCGAATTTCTGTTGCTGCGATTTTGAGCGCGAATCATATCAACTCTCTTATTATGGACAAAAAGATTAGCTTTTGATCGGCATCCCTTATCTAACGAATTTGCTCAGTCAAAGGGAATCGTTTCTTGTTATCACGAACCTTTTTTTTTTTTTTTCTGACGATTCACATGATCTTTGGTTGTTAATTTGGAATTACCAACGGAGATATCTGGTAATCTTTGAGTAGCTAGTCTGATTCATGCGGAAACAGTTTTTTTTTTTGTTTTTAATCAGAAAATTTAATGATTTTTTGTCGGCTTAAAGATTTAAGTTGGAAGGAATCAGGAAAAAAAAAAGGGCGGAAAAGAAAGAGGAAAAAAGGTTTTTATTTCTTATAGATGGTTGGTGAAGTACGGGCTTGGCGCAACGGTAAATTTGCTCCATCGGGCTCAAGTCACGGAAACAGCCTCATTGCTTGCAGGGGTAAGGCCATGTATATCAACCCTTCCTTGGACCCCGCAATGGCGGGAGCCTCGTGCACTGGGTTTTGCCCTTTTTAGATGGTTGGTGAAGTAGCTACTATTGTTGGAGTGTGGACAAGAAAGGTGGCTAGCTAAATGAAAAAATATGTATTGTTCCTTGGTGATGTAGGTAGTTGTGAGGAATGGATTACCATTATGTGTACAAAGATGTGGAAGGAGCGTCGACGCAATGGGATGACATCCAGAGAAAACTGGGAAACCTCCCTCCCAAACCTCCTCCGTTCAAGCCTCCTCCTTTTACCCCATCCGAAGGCAGCCAAGACTCCAAACCCAAAGACAAATCGTGGATCGATGACAAGACCGAGGATCAGCTCGAAGATCTCGAAGACGACCCCAATCTCGACGATGATCGCTTCCTTGAAGAGTACCGGTAATGTTAGCTCAATTAATCAAGTTTCCTTTTTTTCTGTTTGTTTTGTTCGACAAGAAAGTTTCTTGGTAACTTATTTCCAGGAAATAGGTAAATTGGAGGTAAATTAGTTGAAAAGAATCCGTGTTTAGGTATTTTTAGACGGACACCCAGGTAACTTATTTCCAGGAAATATGTGATATTTTAGTGGAGATAGAGGTGTAAAATGAACACCCGTGAAGAAAAATGAACACCTATGATAATTTGTTGCGAAGCTGGTTGTATGTTCATCCAAGATACCAGTGATTGGTAGCTACTAGCTCCATTGATCAAGTATTTCTGTGTTGTTTTGTAAATTGCCTGGTAATTATACCAGGAAAGAGGTAAAATCTGGTTGTTAGATATTTTATCTCGAATAAGTGAAAACCCATGAAGAAAGATGAACACTTACAAGAATCCGTAGTGAAGCTAGTGTGATGGTCCACTCTACATGATTTGGAGCCCTAATTCTTTTGAAATTGGATTGGTTTAGGAAGAAGAGGTTGGCAGAGATGAGAGAAGTAGCTAAGGTTCGGAGGTATGGATCAGTGATTCCCATTTCTGGATCCGATTTTGTACGCGAGGTTTCTCAAGCTCCAGAAGATGTTTGGGTCGTCGTGATTTTATACAAAGATGGGTAATAACTGATTTTTGAAAATCTGATACTTCAACTGTTTCAAATGTTTTACTACTTATTGTGCTACTTCTTGTTAAGATGATGTCCACCGACTGCAGTCCTAACTATGTTTCAAAATTTGATACTTCCTGTTGATCTGCTACTTATGGAAGTGATTGTTGTGCACTTGTGCTACTTCTGGAACTTATTGTCATTATTTGTTTGGTTCTTAGCAGCATTCTGTCCGCTATAGATGTCTTTGGATGTGTATGCATTTCTATATGATCATGCATGTGTGTCTTAATCTCTTTCGTTAGCTTTCATGTAGGGGATGGCAATGGGGACGGGTCGGGGACGGGGGGTACTACCTCCACCCCCTACCCATTACCCCCTGCCTCATCCCCATCCCCGACCCGATCCCCAACGGGGAATTGTTTTTTTCCTCCATCCCCGACCCGAACGGGGAACGGGGATCTAAAACGGGGAACGGGGATCCAAAACGGGGATTCGGGATTCGGGCACTTGAATTTCTCAATTTCAGCACCTAACAGCATATACTAGCATTTGAAAGCCGAAAGGACTTGGATTGTTTTGTATTTTTTTTCTAGGGAAAAGGGCTAAGGAAACAAATTTCTCTGTGAAAATTATTAATCCCCTCCTGCCACAGTATCACAGGATGAAAAAATTGACTGTGCCAAAAAGTTAGTCGAAAAAAACAAACGAGATGAATGGAAAAGAATGAGATTATGAGAACCCTAAAAAACATACTACTAAAGAGGTATATATAATATAGTATATATTTATTTATTTTTATATATAAATATGTATATTTTGGGGATTCGGGGACGGGGCGAGGCGGGTAACGAACGGGGAACGGGGACGGGTAGGGTTCGGGGCGGGGACATACCTATCCCCGACTCCTACCCGATCCCCGAATTTTTTTTAAAAAATTCCCCATACCCTACCCAATCCCCAAACGGGTCCCTGAAGTTCGGGGATTTTCGGGGCGGGGAACGGGGCGGGTTCGAACGGGGCGGCCGAGATTGCCATCCCTACTTTCATGGGTACCCCTATGTGATTATTCATGTGTGTTTTGATCTCTGTTTTGATTTTCTATAGATACCCAGAATGTGGGCTTCTTCTACAATGTTTGGAAGACCTGGCAACAAAATATCCAGGAACAAAATTTGTGAAGATCATATCTACTGACTGCATACCTAACTATCCCGATCGAAATCTTCCCACTCTTTTGGTCTACAATAATGGTGCTGTCAAGGGGAATTATGCAGGATTGCATAGTTTTGGTCGCAGGTGTACTCCAGAAGGTATATCTCAAATATGCTTTATCATTTTTTATTTTTATTTTTTTAAAACTTTTGGCCCCATGAAATGTGGCATTGAGTTGTTGCTTCTCCTAGAACTAGAGGTTATGCACCAATGATGTGCATAAATATCAGCTTTCTGATATGTTTTCTTGTCGATGGTTCCTGTGAGAAGGGGTGTGAATAATAGTTAGCCATCACAGTTGCACTGTTTCTGTCCTCTATGATGGAACATGGGATTAGGAATTTTACCATTGCTTTTTGCATCTTCTTTGAGGATGGAAGTTAAACCTGGAAATGTAAGGTTCTTGCATGCACATAATAGCACCAATTGTTTTCTTTGGGTATTTATGTGTTATGTCCACATGCAATGCTTCTGTGAAATGTAAGCCATGAACATCTTTAACCATTTGTTACTTGGTCTAAAACGAACTGTATGGATAAACCAAACTTCTCATTTGCAGCTTTTGGAACTACAGTCACATGAACCAATGATTTTTTGCTTTGACAAATTCCTCAATGAATACCACCGTTATTTTGATGAGGCCAATAAGGTCTTTGTTGGTTTTCCCAGTGGATTCTATAAGATCATACTATTACTGGTGAGTATGAAAAATGATAACAAGATATATATGAATCAAATAATCTGCTCTACTTCCTTCTTTAACTCTCTGATTTCCCCTCCAAATGTAAATTGGTCTTGGACCTATTTTAACCATCGATACTCCCAGTATTCCTTTGTGTGCATCCTGATTTAAATTGGTCGTTACTTTTTCCCTCGTACATTTCCATATTGGTAGGTGTTGCCTTGGTTCTCTGCCAATCCAATCCTGTTCTCGTCGACGGGCAAAGTGGAAGCGAGCAATCAAGAAAAGCAGTCCTTGATGGCGTTCGGCAGAGGCTCATAGAGAAAGTTGTTAGAGACCATGAAGATGATGATGCTGGATCTTCAAGTGATTAGGGTCTTCAAGGTATCATTTTCCGGGGAGCTACTTTTTATTTTCTTTTGTGGGGTTTTCTCCGTAACAGAGCTCTAAAATTTGTGTTGCGCATTGGTGGAGATGTATGGCTATTCATATGTTAACTAAGGTTTTGTGGTGTGAATTGATGTGGTTATGAATCTCAAATTTGCTTATTTGCAGTTCAGAAATTTTCCTCGTATTGATATGTTTGGTTCCCTTTTTAACATGTGAAGTTTTGGAGTTATTGACTTTTTACCTTACAGAGTGAGCTGATTTTCCATTCCATTGAGATCCAATAGTGTTTTTGTTCACAATGTTGGATCATCTTGTTTTTTAAGTCCATTAAGACCTACAAAATGAACAATTCAAATGTCGTACAAGATGTTGTGACCTTTCTGTCGTGGGCTGCAGAACCCGGAATGGAAGAAAGGAAACTGGTATGCTGGCTTCAAAATCATTGCACCCTATTATTGTAGGAGATAATCAAATCTCTCACTTGATGTGCTTTTGCTTAATGCAGATGGGATTCAAGTGGATTTTCGTACTGTCACTGGTATTGCTTCAAGCTGGTTATTACAGGCGCATGAAGTGGTCTGTTCTCAAGTCTCGTAAGCTGGTGCTTGATGTCGTCAACTAAATCACCTTTAGTTCCTCTTAATAAAGTGTTGTGGTAGGACTAGAATTGGCAGTAATTATTTGTCAATCGAAATATTGTTTCTTTGTCGCGATTAGTTGTTTCGACGCATTTGTGGTGCTGGTGCTGTCGGCGACCTGAGAGTGAAATATACAATCTAGAGGAGAAATAAAGAGACTTGTACAAACTATTTGTATTTCTGTATGTCCAATGCAAAATTTTCTGGCTGGTTTCCAGTCTTTTGAATTGGCTGATCTTTCATTTTCAGAGAAACATTAGAATTCAAGCGATCGATAGGTTTCTTGGTTTTTGACGGAACACGACGTCCTCGATACAATTTAATGAAAACAACAGATTTATGTATCTGGTCTTTAAATTCATACTTGTGATAGTTTGATTGGATCGTATTTTTTGGTGACATACGTTTCATCCTCAGTGATGTTATCGACCAATAAATATTCAATAGAAGTAGGTATTGGCCATATATATATATATATATATAGGAATTTTTAAGTGAGGGATCCCTCATTTTTTTAAAATGAGGGACTTTCATTTCCAGATCAAATTTTGAAAATCCGAGCCGCTCAATGTGTGCAGAAAGTAATTTTAAGGGTACCTACCAGAAATCAGCAAAAAAAATGACCGGGAAGGGCTTCATCCGAGCAGTTTTTTTTGAACCGTTCAATGAAAATTGCTCGGATGAAGCTCTTCCTGGTCATTTTTTTAGCTGATTTCTCGCAGGGACCCTTAAAATCACGTTCTGATCACTTTGAGCGGCTCGGATCATTGACATTCAATCGGGAATGGAAGTCCCTCATTTTTTTTCCTCACCGGAACCTAACTCTATATATATATACAGTCATTTTCAAATGAGGAGGTCCTTATCTTAGTTAAAATAAGGACCTCTCCATTTCTCTCATTTTCTGTTCGAATTTCGATGATCCGAACCGCTCAATATGTTCAAAACGTGATTTTAAGAATACCCGCGAGGAATCAGCGAAAAAAAGGACCCGAAAAGGCTTCATCCGAGTAGTTTTTATTTGAACCGTTTGATAAAAAATAAACAAAAACTGCTCGGATGAAGCCTTTCCGGTCTTTTTTTTTTTTGCTGATTTCACGCGGGTACCCTTAAAAATCACGTTTTGAACACATTGAGTGGCTTGGATGATTGAAATTCTATCGGGAAAGAGAGGTCCTTATTTTATTGAGTTAAGGTGGTCCTTAGGAGAATGGGAATATATATATATATATATATATATATATATATATATATATATATATATATATATATATAGGAATTTTCAAGTGAGGGATCCCTCATTTTTTTAAAGTGAGGGATCCCCCATTTTAAAAAAATGAGGGACTTTCATTTCCAGATCTAATTTTGAAAATCCGAGCCGCTCAATGTGTGCAGAACGTGATTTTAAGGGCACCCGCGTGAAATCAGCAAAAAAATGACCGGGAAGGGCTTCATCCGAGCAGTTTTTTTTGAACCGTTCAATGAAAACTGCTCGGATGAAACCCTTACCGGTCATTTTTTTTTGATGATTTCTTGCTGGGACCCTTAAAATCACGTTCTGATCACTTTGAGCTGCTCGATCGGGAATGGAAGTCCCTCATTTTTTTGAGGGATCCCTCACCGGAACTTAACTCTCTCTCTCTCTCTCTCTCTCTCTCTCTATATATATATATATATATATATATATATTTACGAGGCGGTTCCGGAAACCCTTAAAAAAACCTCTAAACCCCACTTCCCCAAGTTACCGATCGAATTTTGATGATCCAAACCGCTCAATATAATCAGAACGTGATTTTAAGAGTACTTGCGAGAAATCAGCAAAAAAATGACCGGGAATGACTTCATCCGAATAGTTTTTTTTATTGAACTTTATTGAACGATTCAATAAAAAACTGCTCAAATCAAGCCCTTCCTAATTATTTTTTTTGCCAATTTCTCACGGACACCCTTAAAATCACGTTCTGAACACATTGAGCGGCTCGGATCATCAAAATTTGATCAGGACCTATGAGATTAAGATTTGGAGGATTTTTTTTAGAGGTTTTTTTAAAAGTCCCCGGAACCGACCCTAATAAAATCCACCAAGTGACTTCCATCCTCAGTGATGTTTTTCATGGCCACCATATTTTTTATGATTTTTTTTTTTTTTTTTTGTTGATCAGAGAGATGTTTTATACTCTGGTTATTTATATATTCTTTATTAAGCACATGATTGACAATGAAGCTGTCTTTGATTCGTCACATGCTAATGACTCATTATGTATTCCCTCGTCAACATGTTATTCGTGCCACGATTCTATTTCTCTCTGTTTCATCTTCGAACACAATTGTTAATCTAATCACAAAGTTCCATCCACACTGACTTCGTTCCGCTTTTCGTGCCGGGGTCATTTCAATTTCTCTTTGTTTCGTATTTTAACTAAATTGTTTATATATGCACAAAGGTTCACCCATCGTGTCGTTTCGGATAGAATTTCAAAGCCGAAAAACGAGTTTGGATCTCTAAAAATAGCCATAACCATTGATTGGAGATGCTCTTACGTACTTTCTATTCCTCTTTTTTGTTTATTTCTCGATCTCTCTCAAGTATTTGTGGTCCATTGATGTTCATAAATCTATGTGATAAAAAAAACCATTGGTGTCAAACCACGTGGTGAAGGAATTTATGCTAAAGGAACCTATGCCACGCAATGGGATCCTAGCAGGGTTCCCAATAAGGGCAGGGGATCAAAAAAAGAAAAATAAATAAATAAATAAGGGCCTCCCATGATAAATAACTTATTTTCATTTAATCCTAGGTAGTAGTACTTGCATTTTCTTTGTTTAATTTCTCAATAGTCATTGTTAAGACATATAGTACGGTATTCATGTTGCCTTCTTCCTCTAGGCTTGCTTTTCCAATGAAATACTCCTATATAGTATGAGTTAGGGTACTTACACTCTCACATGAGTTTTATAAATTTATTACATTTTACTTTTTACCTAATTAAAGTAAATCTTGCAATCAACTAGGTATCTCTTTTGAGTTTAGGTATTTTCAATCAACATGGCTCAACAACCCAATAAGTTCCACTTATTCCTGGATGTTGAGACACCTAAATTAGAAATTCTAATTTTGCCTCCGCCATACGTTGATTGAGTCTGATGACTGAAACATCCTATATAAGATGAGCTGATGGTAAATGATCGTTGAAGCATTGATAGCTCCCTTCCTTTAACCTTTGTCTTTCTTCTTATCAAAAAGAAAAGAAAGAAAAGAAAAGAAAAGAACCTACATAATACCATTGCATCATGAATCCAAAGACACATTAAAGATCAATACAGGTAAACAGAGATGCCAAAAAGAGTACATTCAATTCGATCCTCATTATATGCATATCTACATGGAGTTACATATGTATAATTTTGATAATCCAAACGGCTCAATGTAATCAGAACGTGATTTTAAGGGTACCCGCGAGAAATCAGCAAAAAAATATACCTATTTCTCTCATTCTAAACAATAAACAAAAAACAGTAGACTCAAGTGGTGGAGCAACAGGTAATCCAGGAGCAGCGAGATTTGACGACCTGTTCAAAAATCAAGAAGGTAGCTATTTGTGGCGGCCTATTAGGACTCAGGAGCAGTGGCGGATCCAGAAATTTGATACAGATGGGTCACCTCTCAATCGATCATAACCTTAATAAAAACAATGGACACTAAAAAATATTAAGAAAAAATAAATCGAATAATACTTTATTACGTTTACTTGTGTTGTAGAAATAGGCAGGATTGTTGGTATAGTGGTACTACTATGATGGGCTTCAACTATCATAAGCAACATGTTTTGAGAGAATTTTTTTCATCCGTTTAACTGTTTAAGCATCAACAATAAAAAGAAAGATTGAAGAAAGCTCCTGGGGATCGAACCAGCGACCCACGGCAGAAAAGGCATCGTCCTTTCCGCTTGCACAAGTCAGCAGGGCTTGCCATGGGTTGGGTAATTATATATATATATTACTTATTTCTTCGGTTCAAAAAATACTATTCCAATAATTTCAGCTGGTGACGTGAGCCGCCTGGTCCTTACTTAGATCCGCCCCTGCTCAGGAGATGGTATCCGGCTCGCAACAGGCTGCACAAAAAAAAAAAAAATGCACAGAAAAAACCTGACTTATGACCCATGAAAAGGAAACAAAGTCCAGAAGATAATTAATATTCATGTTTCCATCTTCAAGCATGGGTAGCGTACAATATATGTTGGGAGTTTATAAATGCAACTGGGAATTTACTGCATGTAGCATTTTGCTAATTTACACCACAAATTTTATAAAAATTTGCTATCATACAACCTCAAAATAGCTGTGAACTTCCGAAAGTATCCTTCCCTACTTCAACCAAGTACTTCGGCCAAAAATTTCAAAACGTTCACTCTGTTTTCTGAAATCCACTTATGAAACCCATTTCCCACTTCTGAAAACCACCAACTCTGAAAACCATCCCACCCCTCCATTCCCCTCCGCTCCACTTTTGAAATCCACCCAAAACACCACCACCATTCCCTTCCCCCTTCTCCTCGTTCTTCTCCCTCACTACCTCCGTTGTCTCCATTGTCGAAGTACCACCGCCACACAATAGCAAGCACCATGGTGGCATCATTACCATCACCATCATCGTCTGACCCAACTCCTTAAAAAGGTAATTTTGGAATCCCTAACTGATACAATCAGATATTAAAACTTGATTTTAGGTTTTCTGTTCAATTATTAGAGTCTGAAAATTTGGTACCATATTCAGACATATGAGCTTGAAATTTTCAATTTATTTTAGATGTTTGAAATTGATTTCTGTGACAGAATCTGTGACAAATTGAAATTTTCAATTTATCATGTGTTTGCTGAAATTCCTAAGAGAAAAACCAATGTAGAAAAGAGGACTAGTTGATTCGACACGTACATATTACCTTTTGCAAGAGACTCCATTAGCAGATGCTCTTTGAGGTTTTACCAGGTTCATTATTTTTTTCCTGTAATCATATTAAGACTGCCCAAACTTCCCTTAGGTCTTTTGGTCGGTAGTTTTTCCTTCCCCTCAGGCAACTTCCCATCTACTTCTTGGCATGTGTTCAATAATGCCTTAACCTATCAAACTTTGTATGCTTTTATGTCATATTATGCTAAGATCAAAATAGATACATCTTGAGGATTTAAAACTATATATGTCCATCATTGTAGTGAGCCCTTTTCTTTTTTTTTCCTTTTCTAAGTTTCATATGAGAGCTTCATTTTCACGAAGAGACATGTCCTCAGCTTAGGCCATGCAATTAATGTCCTCCTGTCTACCAACAATACCTTTACAAAAGTAAAAAAAATAAAAAATCATTACCCGCACCATAAGGTTGCACATGAAAAAAAACTCCATGGTTTGAAACACTCACCTTGTCCGTTGTGAAATGCTTCGTATAATCATGTAGTGTAGGAGTGGGAGTGAGATTAGTTGCAGGCCTTACATGACTACCAAATGTTGAAGTGTCACCCTAGAACATCCAAAGAAAAACCAATTAAACACACTCTGCACAATATTCGAACTCTAGATTTTAAAATTTTGGCAGCATTTCAATTTTTTGAATATGATATTGTCAACAAGTTTCAAACTCTAGAGTTTGAAATTTTGTGATAAGTTCAAATTTTAGAATATGATATAAGTTTCAAACTCTAGAGTTTGCAAATCTAGCATAATTTTGAATTTTAGAATCTGAACTCATCGAGACAGAACCAGCTTAAAAATGGGGGAGTGATTATTGTCTACAGTATTCAAACTCTAGAGTTTGAAATATCGGATAAATTCCGAGTTTTAGAATATGATATTATCTTCAATTTTCAAACTCTAGAGTTTCAAATGTTAGCCTAATTTCAAGTTTCATAATCTGACAATGTCGTGCCAGAACCAGATTTAAAATGGAGTGACAAGTTTCGGACTCTAGAGTTTGAAATTTTGGCAGAATTCCGAGTTTGAGAATATGATATTGTTGTCAATTTTCAAACTCTAGAGTTTGAAATTGTGGCGTAATTTCAAGTTTTAGAATATGAAAATGTCGGGATAGAACCAGGCTAAAAATGGAGGAGTGATGAGTTACCTCTTGCTGTGATCTCGGCTCTGAAACTACAACATCCATGACTCCCTCTTCCTTTTCAACTTCCATTTCCATTGCACAACCTTCCAAAATCCCCAATCAAAATGCACATTGCTCTCATATGTTGGGTTTAAGACTTCTTCTTTACCAATGGAGGGAGAGGAAGCAATGGAGGTTTCCATTGAGATTTTTGAGAGTTAGGAGGTGTGAGGTGAGAGTTCGGAGGCAGATGTCAACTGGGTTTATGGTGGGAGGTGGGAGCTCAACAATGGTGGTGGCTTGGAGAAGGACCAGATGATTTATCCCCGGAAGAAGGAGATGAAAAAAATGGAGGGAAACGTGGGTGGGTTATGGGGATGTGTTTTGGATGTTATTATATGTTTGTGGTCGTATGTGATAAAAGTCGGGGTATTTTTGTCCATTTTTGTAAGGGGCATATTTGTCCGAATATTATTTACTTAAAAACAAGTTACATGCAGTAAATTCGCAATTGTATTTATAAACTCCCTATATGTTACGTAGTTATGACCCTTCGGTTAAAGTTGGTTCACTGGAAAACTGAGCTGTAAAAGAGTAGGAGTATTGCTTTATCGATAATGAATAGCAGATTTGCTTCATCGATATTATATAACAAAACGACAGCAAAATGCATCGATATTATACCAAATACATGTACGATGGATCCTCAAAAACAAAAAAGAACATCTACAAAGAGTGATAAGTAAAATGGAGAATATAGTTTTGAATGGACACCCAAGCATGCTCTAACAGCATAGAATTGATAAAGGTCTACCAACCACAAAAGCGGCCAACACCCCAGATGTAATTCCAACAATCTAACAAGGTATTATTCATGAAGGTTGGACCAAAAAGAAACAACCTCAACACTGAATATTCAGAGCCGTGATTAAGAGAGGAAACAATTGACAAAATCAAAATCATGAGGCACTCAAGCAATCTCGTGGCCCTTGGACCAGGTCAAAACTTTTGGATCAGTGGCAACAATAGAGAGGTCGCCATGAAAAACATCCCCATTTGGCCCTCACTAAACAGAGACATAAAACTCAATTTGTCTAACAGAGGGAGCCACCTACTAAATAATCATCTACAAATAAAAGGCCAAGAAAACGTAAAATGCTCGTGCTTTCATTGCCACTATAACTCTGCAGAGATGTCAATAACCAGCCCACAGTCTCCCCCAACCAAGAAGGTTAAGGTTGTCCAGAAACCAAAACAACTAAGTAGATGTAAAACTGTGTACTAGTTCCTTTTCTACTACTATATTTCTTCTTTATTCTTCATCTTTGAGAAACAAAACGAACCTAAGATTGATAATAGTTTGATTTAGCAGTTCCAAAAGCTATTCCCAAACAATTTGAGGTGAAAAGGAGTAAGTTCTAGAAACATGACGATGATGCATTCTGTTCTTTATCTCATTTTAGATCACACTGAAAAATTAAATACATCTTGTTCTCGAGCTTCTCTTTCCTCACAACTTCAACATGCACGTCTATGTTTCGTCGTGTTTTCTTTACAGCGAGAAACTTAGGGAAAATAAATGTCTGAAACAGGGAGTAAATGCACAAACATGCTTAGATAATCAACATTAAAAACCAACAAATAACCTCTTGCCTAGTTAAACCATGTACAACAACATGAAGTCCTAAACAAGTCGAGAGAGAGATAATGGATCAAACTTCATAAATCTTCTTGCCATTTAAGGAACCATACATATGTATTCAGTTAGAGAAAAGTGACTTGCTCTAAATTTCCTACACATTCTCCAAGGCAAATATAAAAGCCACAACTTAATTTCAAATATTCTGAAAACTGACTATACTAATGCAAAATAGTTTTCTTTTCCAATTTCCATGACATAACAAACTAAGCCCTTTCTTGGCAAGTGAAAACTCAACACGTTTAAAAAAACTCAAGTAAAGTGAGACACTATGTACTACCACCTTCTTCTTCTTCTTGCCACTAATAACTTTATTTTCAGGACTTTTCAACTTGTTTAGCATTACCAGGCTCTCTGCATAAGTATTTGTGCAAAATGAAGTAAAGTTCTGGAAACATTATCTATTTTCATATAGCGCTGAAAAATTAAATCGATCTTCTTCTCAACCTTCTCTTTCCTAGCTACTTCAGTAACATGTTGATGTTTCGTCGTGTTTCCTTTATAGTAAAAAAAATTAATGAAAATAATGTTTGAAATACGGAGTAAACATGATGCTCAGCAAAAAACATGCTAAGATAATTATCATTAAAAACCAACCAAAAACCGTTTGTCTACTTAAACTATGCAGAAAAACATAAAGCATCCCAAAAGTCAGGAGAGAAATAATGGGTCAAACCTCATATATAAAGTTAGAGAAAAAGTGACTTGCTCTCAATTTCCAATACATTCTCTAAGGCAAATATGAAAGCCGACTACATCATTTAAAATACCCAGAAAAATGACCATAGCTATGCAAAATAGTTTTCTTTTCGAATTTCCATGACAAAACAAACCAAGCCATTCCTACTTTTCTTTTCCTATTTCCATGACCTTCTTGATTTCAACTCCCCTTGTCAAGTGAAATTCAACAAGTAACAAAAAAACCTCATGTAGAGCGAGACATTATCTATTACCTGCTTACTTTTGCTTCTCATCCTCCTCGTCCTCCTTAGTGTTGCTCTTCATCTGGCCGCTAACAACTGTATTTTCAGGACTTACCAGCTTGTTTAGCAATTCCAGGCTCTCTGTGTAAGTATCCGTGTAAAATGCCTGCCAGTGCGAGTACCAGCCACCAAATGTTCCACGTATTCCAAGATATGTAATCCGTCCACTCTGGTAATTGCAAGAAACCAAATCCCCGTCATCAGTCATGAATATAGCTTCACCGTTTTTTCTCAACCCTAGGGGCCTCGTCAAACCTTGAAGATCGATTCTGAATAGTTTGGACCAAGAAGTTGACACACCGTACTCCTTCATAATCCAAAATAAACAATGCGGTTCACTACCATATTCACATTGCTGGATCAAACAAAGGGATTCCTTGAATACGACTAGTATCATCCTTTTCAAAGGGCTATTCTCATGGTTAATACTATCCGGAACCAATATCTCATTAAAAACCTCCTCACTCATGTTGAACGACAAGATCATGTTGTGAAACTGGGTCAATGGAGTTGCCCGAGAAAATGCCATCCAATGAGCAGCCCCATTGAGATAAGCCTGTCGAAATCGCTCTCTAATCATTAACGGAAGCACCTTATCACTAATATACTGCCAACGACCGGTCTTATGCGTGTAAATCTCAACCAAAGGAGGAATCCTATCACAACCCACACCCGTGTGCACAATTCGAACCACCTTAAAGTCATTTGTGACCGGATCAAATCCAAACCCCAGGCAATGCCTATGGTGACCGTGCGAATCAAACGTGACATTATATGTAGGCAAAGCAACAAACTTCCTAATAGAAGGATTCCACAGATACATATCGTTCAAGTAATCATCAGATAGGCAAATAACCCCATTACAGCTACCAACTATACAGTAACCCATAGAGTCAAAAGGTAAATCAAGGTCTTGGCAGTGATGGAAAGAGTCGTTACCGTCGAGCACGAGGGAGTAGTGATCTCTCTTGGGCTCATCGGTGCGGTGGCGAACGAGGAGGAGGCGGTCATTGGCGTTTCGATGGAGGTGGTGGGAGATGAACTTGGGGCCGGTGATGAGAGAGTGCCATGACTTGCAAACGGAGGTGAGTCGGACCAGAGTCTCTGCGGGAAGTCGCGCGAGGATGTCGATCAGCAGTTCTTGAGGAAGGTAGTCCGACATTTTTAGGGTTTTGAACAGAAAGTAGAGGCAGAAGCGTTGGCTGACCTTTTTTGTAGGGTTTAATGGTTTATCGCATCAATCTGCATTCTCGCATTCTTCTTTCTCTAGTCGGTCGGAAAACCCTCATGTCGTTAAATCGACCTATAACGAGGGCTTTTACGGTCGGGTGTAGTTTCTGTTTCTGTTTATGAATATTGAATAGTGTGTGGATGGAAATAAAGGACACTAAAATTAATTTGTTGTTCCATTAAATTTTTCCTAAAAGTTATGATTTTGTCCCTTATTTGGATTTTTTTCGCGTTAGTTTTGCGCCAAACTTTTGTGACTTATTGATTAATCTTGTCTAGAAGAATCAGAAAGGTAATTTTTTTTTTTACTTTTACTCAAATATTTTGAAAAATAACCACTTTTAAGAGGGAAAAAAAGGGGTCAAAATTTTGAATTTTTTTTTACTTAGAAGTGATTATTTCTTAAAATATTTGAGTAGAAGTAAAAGAAAATTTATTTTTTCTATTCATTTTGATGAGATGAATCGAAAAATAAAAAAAGTGAGGAACAAAACTAACAAAATGTGAAAAAATTTAAATGAGAACAAAACAAAAAAAGGTGAAAAAAATTGTTAGTGGAAAATTTCAATTGAATTGATTAATAGTCTATCATTAAGCCAGCATAATTCTTCTTTTCTCTTTCATTTCCACACACGTTCCAAATGCCTAGATTTTTATGACATATCCTCTTCAATGGGTGAGATCATGCTGAATCGGATTGTCTTTTTATTTCCCATTGGTGGCGACGGGGAGGCAGGTTTTCTTTTTGAACCACGGAGAGCCATATCCTATTCTGGACGAAAGGAGATATTTTTGGGTGTCGGATGGGTACTACAACACCCGATTGACGCGGTGTCAAGCACTTACATCCGAGCCGTTCAAAAGTGTGTTGGATGATCCAGATTAAAACACTCTCTATCCTCTCACCCCTCCACTCTCTCTCCTCTTTGTCTCTCCTTTTTCTCTCTCCAAGTGTAAACCGTCCAAAACCAAAATGGACGATCCGGATGCACCGAGCGGGCATGGTATCCGCTCGGCACTGAAAAATTTCTCAGAGGGAAGGGGATGGAGCTTGTCGAGGGATGTAAATCTGGTTGGGCCTGGTCCGCAAATGTATGGGCTTGGACTAGCCCTGCCCAAGTCCATCAGTCTCCCGAAAAAATTTGGGCTAGACCGGACCATCCCAGTGTTAAAGAATCTAGGCCCAAGCTCAGCTCATGGCCCTACATATCCGGGAGTGGGCTTGGGCACGGGCAAGGGCTCTGCATATCCGGACGTCAAACGCATATAGCATAATTGATAAATGGTCGGGGCCCTAAATTGTGTGAAGAAACTTGTGTCGACATTGAAGGTTAGGTCGTAAAGGTGGAGGACGTGCGTATTGTGGTTTGGGTGGTCGACGTTCGAGTCGGGTAATTGACGCCTATGGAACTTTGTTTTCTTGCAAAGTCTAATTGTGAATTGTGATTCACTAGTTTTTCAGTGGGCAGTAGAAATTTATGAGTGATTGGTCTTTTACGAGACTCGCAACGGGTCTGAAATTCTTTCAACCACGTCAAAAAAAGATCGATAAAATTGGTTGCTCCTCCCCCACCTTTTTTGGAGGAAGAAAAGATTAAGCAAAGATTTAGGTTTTGTTTCCAACTTGAGGAAAGAAATGGAAAGGAAGGGAAAATAATGAAGAAGCAAAATGAGGGAGAAAGTTAATAAGAAATTAGGAGAAAAGTTGCACTCTGTTTTTCAAGTTTTCCCGTCTCTGAAGTGAACTTTTTTATTTTTAATTTCCACCTCTTTCCGGACAGAGCCTTACGCTTATTGGAATTATTTTCCTTGTATTTGTTCTAGCAATAAGTTTCCTCACACATCTATCTATCTATATAATAAGAGAGAACGGTTTTTGAATTTTTTCTCTTTATAAATCATAACCATTTATTTGCTCCATAAATCCTACAGCGCTCTCTCTCTCTCTCTCTCAAACAATATTAATTGCATAATTACCACTAATTAGATCTCACATTATGTCACAAACCCTAGTACGGAGTATAATATAAGTTGACACAAACTTATATACATGATATATTTTCATATGGCAAAGGAATTTCATAACTTAAACACACACACACATGAACATAAGTAACATGGTATGAAAGAAATATGTTGGAACAATAACATATGGTTTTTCTTTTATAATTGGATGTCCGGGCAAGCTTGCTCGACCCTTGACTAATTTCGGGGTCCTAAAAGTAACAACTGGGCATAACCACCGATTGCCCCCAAATTTGGAATGTTTAGTCTCCGTGAGATTTGAAATGTTTTTTTTTTTTTAAATGTCAATTTCATTTCATAACAAGTCCGAAGGCAATGCAGACTCCATTAAAGATACAAGAATGAACCAAAACTATCAAGATTTCGACACAGGCACCCTCTGCAGAAGCAAGACCGACGAAACGCTTAGATTAGGAACCAATCTAAGTTCAGGTAGTAGAGAATCCCAAGAGACCACAGCTCAAACTCAAGAAAGTGCAAATGAAATCTGGACACTGAAAAACTCCCAGCTACAGTACCCCCAAACGCGGCCGAAGTTGCCGGCACAACCCAGACGCGAAAAGAGGTCCTAACCGTAGCTGAAAAGTCCGGCCAAAACACCCAAACCCTAACTAAAAGAGATTATTCACCCACCACCAACACCCACCGGATCTAAAATCTAGACTGGTATAGACCGGACAGGGGAGACCCGCCGGTAAAAAAACCAAGCCAAAACAACTGACAGAGAGGAAAATAAAAGGAAAACCTAAAACCCATCCTCACCTTTATTAACTAACCAATGTCCGCCGCTTGCCAGACCACCATACGCCGTCTTCTTAGCTTTGATCTGCACCAAAATCACCGAACAACACGGATGGAACTCCGTCACTAGAGCCGGATCACCGGATAGAAAAATGGAAACACCAGAAGAACGGACAAGAGGGGAAGCAGAGAAAAAACGGAGGATAGTAGATCTAGGAGGAGGAGGCGGCCCCCCTCCCCCAAACCAGGCTTGGAAGTTTTTTTCTAGAGAGAGAGAGAGCAGCAGCAGCAAGCTCGGGGTTCTTTTTCAACACTCCAACTGATGTATACAAGATTGGGAAAAAAATGTTTCCTATCTTAGAAATCCCCTTAACAGATTTGAAATGTTAGGAAGTTAAGGAGCCGTTCCAGTTTCTTTTCTTTTTCCAAAACTTCCTTTTTTCCAAATTTCAAACTCAAATATAACGAAAATGAAAAATAATTTTTCAATTTTTTTTGCACCGTATTAAAGATCTCAATGAGATCTATCAAACAAGATCCATAGTAAAAGGAAAATTATTTGCGTAAACATATGATTTTTGAGTTTAAAATTTACATTCCTTTTTAAAAACCCACTTTAAACAAAAGTGGAACGGGCCCTAAGAGTATCCACAGTGCTATAATCAAAATAAAATATTTTTAAAGTTAACAATATTTGTGCAAAATATGGCTCACAATGCTATAATCAAACTTAACAACCTCCTTAGAAATAATCAAATTTTGGACTTTGGATAACCAAAACTAGCAATCTTTTGACAATGACCAAATTTAATAGATTTTACATATTCTCAATCAAATACACCAATCATTAGAAAAAAATATTCTATCTCTCTCTCATTTCCTCTCTCACTTTCTTTTGAACAATATATATTTGAAAATAAAAATTTTAATAATTTTTTTATTTAGAAAACAGTTTTTAAAAATAGTTTTTTTCAAAAAAAAAGTTTCAAAAACTATTTTCTATTTCTAGTAAATAGTTTTTATTAGTTTCAAACCTATTTTTAGGAAAGCTATTTTCTACTGTTAAAGTTTTTAATTTTTTGTACTTTGAAAAGATGAAGTGCCAAGTTTTGTTTATTCAATTTTGATTATGTCATTGTAGACATCTACATGTTAGCAATTTTCTGTTGGTGGGCCTACATAAATCATAAAATTAAACATTGTATGTTGTCGAATAAGGCTTGATTGATGTTGGTATTATCCATAAGATTGTGATCGTTCAATTAATGTGACCCGGGTAATGGACACGTCTCTATTAGCACGTATTTGGGTCATATCACGTTCGTTAAGTGGTGCGGGCTTATATTATATGTAGAGACTAATTAAATGGCCCAATATGGTTCCATCTATTATAATGGGCTATGATGGAACCGGGGCTTATAAATATGTGGTCAAGGTCTCCACTCCAAACCCTAGCCACTAAGGTCAAGATCAAGAGTAGGGTTCTGGAGGCGGAAGACGGATAACCACGCATTAAGGTTTTCATCCTCCATGGCGACAAGTACGCATCCGGTATTATTTTCTCCAAATGATTTGACATGAGATCTTGGGTTTAGGGTTTCTTACGAAATCCTACACTACATTGCTAACCTTAGCAATCTCTTAAATGAATAATCAAAAGCTGATGTGGCAACTTTTGATTATCAATTTTTGATTATAGCATTGTGGATACCCTAAGAAGTCATTTTGACCTTCTCAAGTCCTTAACCCTCCGAAATTTGAATTTCATAAGACATTCATTATACCGGTCATATCCATAGTTTCAGCGTACATAAATTAATCAAATCCCTAATAAAACGGATAACCCTTAACAACTAATAGCATCTAGAAGCACTATCCCAATTGGGAATTGTCTTGGAGAGCATTTTTTTTTTTGAAAGGTCAATTTTTATTGCGATAACTGTGATTTTTTTTGAAGGTGATTACAGAGATCGAGAGAATACAGTAAAAAAGGCAATTACAGCGATCAAGGGAATACAGTAAGGGGCGGGGAAGCGAGAGAATTAGATGAAACATTTTTCGCTAACCAATTAGCGCATTCGTTGGATTCAAGCTTACACCAAGAGAAAGAACTATAAAGAGGTATGCATAGGGAAAGAATATCCTACACCAAGAGAAAGAACTATAAAGAGGTATGCATAGGGAATGAATATCCTCCACCATAGTCTGATTGGAAGCCGAAATTGATTTGGTAAGAATGTTTATCAAGCGAGCACAATCTGATTCAAATATGACATTTGTAACTCCCAAAATCCCAGCTATACCTATACAACAAGCAACCCGAATTGTCCAAGCGTCAGCAGCTAGAGCAGAGGATGCAACAAGGCTAAAGAGGAATCTCAATCTATCACACCAAAACATGGAAGATATGGGGCATCTTAGAAGAGGATGCACCAAGGCTAAAGAAACATGGCTTTGCCTTCGGGGGGGTGGGAGGAATCACTGGCTTAGGATAGAGCAATTTTTTTTTTTATGCAAGGCTTAGGATAGAGCTAGAACCCTTTTGGAAACTTGATCTGTAGTGCCCTAATACCAAAAGCCAGTTCCATCCACATCTTTTTAATCTATCATCATTCCATCCAGGCAGCTTTCAGTTAACCTAGTACTCGATAGGTGATTCAAAGTCCAACCAAAACATGGTTATCGATCTTTGTTTACATACTTTCTTTGCCAGCATCTCGCCACAAATCTGGAAAGACATAAATTCAAGAGAACAAAACAAGTTTTGAAAATGTTGACTCCAAATGTCCCAAGTATTAGAAATATCACTTCCTATACCATAGAGATCCAAGAGCCTTTCCAATCTCCTTTAGCCAATGTAGCTAATCCCCTCAAACCAATTAAAAATAGTTGAACTCAGGTGGCGGAGCGAAAGGTAATTCAGGAACAGCTAGATTTGGTGTCCTGTTCAGAAATTAAGGAAGGTAGGTAGCTATTTGACCTATGGCAAAGCTGGATGTAGTGCAAATGGGAGATGCCCAGAGGCGTCACCATTGTCAGGACTCGGGAGATAGTACCCGGCTCTCAACAGGATGTGCACAAAATTTACACAAAAAGTACATGACTTCTTACCCATGAAAAGAAAACAAAGTATAGAAGATAATGTTTCCACCTTCAGTAATGAAAGTGTACAACATATGTTGTGTAGCTATGGCCCTTCGGTTAAAGTTGGTTCAACGGAAAATTGAATTGTAAAGAGTATTTCTTTATTCAGAACAAGTAGCAGATTTGCTTCGTCGATAGGGTGTGTGTGTTTGTCTTTTAAACAAGACAACGACAAGGTAAATTGTACAAATTGAAGAAATACAATAGCAGTTCAACTTCCAAATGGTAGGCTGTAGGCATATCAAATATATCTATAAAGATCAATAGTACACCAGAGAATATAATTCTCAATGGACACCCAAGCATGCTCAAAGGCATAGAAATAATCAAGGTCTACCAAGTTACCAACCACAAAAGCGGCCACTGCCCCAGATGGTTGTAAGTTTCTAATGCAACAATCTAGCAACATATTGTTCACAAAGGTTGGAGCAAAAAGATACAACCTCAACACCGAATACTCAGAGCCCATGATTAAGAGAGGAAACAGACAAACAGTCAGGAAACAGTCAACAAAATAAAAATCAGGAGACACTCAAGTAACTTCGCGGTCCTTGGACCAGATCGCAACTCTTGGATCAGTGGCAACAGTTGAGAGTTCACCACCAAAAACACCCTCTTCTGGTCCTCCCTAAATTGAGTCATTAAACATAGTTGGTCTTACAGAGGGAGCCACGAACTAAATGATCATCTCCAAATGAAAGGCCAAGAAAACGTAACAATCTCTTGCTCTAATTGGATAATGCTCTGCTCCTTTGAGAAGTCCCGAGACCCTATTTTCCTACTGCAATCACCTCTACCTGTAGTCTATTTCAGTGGCACCATAACTTTGCAGAGATGTCAATATACCAGCCCACTTAGTCTCCACCAACCAAGAAGGTTAAGAATGTTCAGGAACCAAAACAACTAAATAGATGTCGAAAGTGTCTACTAGTTCCTTTTTCCTATTATATTTCTTCTAATATTTCGCCTTTGCTAAACAAAACAAATCTATTATTGCGAATAGTGAATTTAGCAGTTCCCAAACAATTTGGGGTGAAAAGGAGCAAGTTATGGAAACATTACCTAATTTTAACAATGCTGAAAAATTAAATCCATCTTGTTATCAAACCTCTCTTTCCTAGCAACTTCAATAATACATGTCTAGGTTTTTTGTCGTATTTTCTTTACAGCAAGAAAACTTAATGAATATAAATGTATGCAATCGGGAGTATATGTAATTCTCAGCGACAAACATGGTTGGATAATTAACAATAGAAGCCAACCAAAAACCTCATGTCTATTTAAACTATGCAGAACATCATAAAGCAAATACGTACTAAGTTAGAAAAATAATGGGTCCAACCTCACATATGAGAGACTCAGCCCTTTCCACACAAGGCACTAAACAGATATGTACTAAGTTAGAGAAAGTGACTTGCTCTCAATTACCTATAGATTCTCTAAGGCAAATTTGAAAGCCAACTACTTAATTCGAAATATCTTGAAAAATGTCCATATCGATGCAAAATAGTTTCTTTTCCTATTGTCATGACATAACAAACAAGCCCTTCCTACTTTTCCATCCTATTTCAACAACCTTCACGGTTTCAACTCCCCTTGGCAAATGAAAACTCAACACATTAACAAAAACCTCAAGAACAGGGAGACACTATCTACTACATGCTTCCTTTTGCTTCTTCTTGTTCTCCTCCTCCTTCTTCTTCTTCTTGTTCTCCTCCTCCTTATTCTTCTTGTTCTTCTTTTTCTTCTTCTTTGTGGCCACTAACAACTTCATTTTCAGGACTTTCCAGCATATTTAGCAATTCCAGGCTCTCTATATAAGTATCCGGGTAAAATGTGTGCGAGAACCCGTCACCAAATTTGCCATGTATTTCAACATATGTAATGTGCTTGCTCTGGTGATCGCAACAAACCAAATTCCCATCATCAGTTGCGAATATAACTTTGCCGTTTTTCCTCAACCCAAGGGGCCTGCCCAAACCTCCACAAAGATCAATTTTGAATAGATTGGCCCAAGAAGCTGACACGCCATACTCCTTCATAATCCAAACCGAACAATGCCGGTCATTGCCATATACACTCTGGATCAAACAAAGGGATTCCTTAAATACAGAGAGTTTAATCCTTTTGTATAGACTCACATCATGGGTAATACTCTCCGGAACCGATATCTCGTTAAAAACCTCCTCACTCATGTTGAACGCCAAGATTGTGTGGCGAAATGGGCCCCGAGTAAATGCCATCCAATGTGCAGCCCCATTAACATAAGCCTGCCGATATCGCTCCGTAATCTTTACCGGAAGCGCCTTATCACTTATATACCTCCAACGACCAGTCTTGCGAGTGCAAATCTCAACCTCCGGCGGAATCGTATCACAATCCACACCCGTATGCACAACTCTAACCACCTTAAAGTCGTCTGTGACGGGATCGTATCCAAACCCTACACAATGCATAAAGGGGCCGTGCGATTGAAACGTGACATTATATCTCGGAATAGCAAAAAACTTCCTAATAGAGGGATTCCACAGGAACATATTGTCCATGTAACCATATTCCTGATCATCAGACAGGCAAATAACCCCATTACAGCTACCAACGACAGAGTAACCCAAAGACTAGAAAGCGCCGACAGGTAAATCGAGGGTTTTGAGTGGACGGAACGAGTCCTTACCGTCCACCACCAGAGAGTAGTGATTTTGCTTGGGCTCGTCGGTGCGGTAGCGAACGAGGAGGCGGTCGTTGTCGGGGTTCGAAGCCGTCAGTGGCGTAGCCAGAAAACTGTGTAAGTGGGGGCATCTTTAAACACATTTCAACCACAAAATTTCGTTTTAAACAACGTTAAAACATTTGTGCGAAGAATTGAAAAACCTAACATAATTTTTTAATATAGTAAATTACATAGAATATAAAAACAATCGAACTACTTGAATTGTCTCAGCGGATCAAATCAAAGAGCAATTCACTACACAATATTTACCATTATTGCTCTCATTGTTAATAATTGCTAAAGTATAAAACATATAACCCATGGTTTAAGCATTTTTGAATTTTGGACATTATGCATTAGAGAGTTGCAAATAGCAAGTGACGGCTATTTTTCACATTAGACATCTCATTTCGCTGGTATAATGACAATGTTCAAATATGTGGAAAAGAAATTGAGAATGAAATGATATTCAACAAGAGAAAATACAATTATGAAATACAATTAACTAGAGAAAATACAAAATATACATTTTAAAATCTTAAATTTAAAAAAAAAATTGAAATTGAGTGGGGGCGCGTGCCCTCGCTCGTCCTATTCTCCCTCCGCCACTGGAAGCCGTCCGATGGAGGTGTCGAGAGATGAACTGGGGGCCGGTGATGAGGGAGTGCCACGACTTGCAAACGGGAGTGAGTCGGACCAGAGACTCGGCGGGCAGTCGCGTGAGGATGTCGATCAGTAGGTCTTGAGGAAGGTAGTCCGACATTTTCTAGGGTTTTTGCGCAGAAGGAGAGGCAAGAGAGACAGAGAGAGAGAAAGAGAGAGAGAGAGAGAGGTAGCCTACCTGTTTAGGGCTTGTTTGATAACCTAAATTCAACACTTAATACTGAATCAATTAAGTAATAAGTGATTCAGTAGGTTTGATAACCACATTTCATATTACTTAACAAATTAAGTACCACTTAAAATATATGCTAAAAAGTTGAAAAAGATTAAGTAGCTTTGAGCTATTTAATTCTGACTGAATTTTTGTGTACTTACATTCAACCGTCATACCACCACCACAACTACTTCCACCAACACCTCCACCACTCCACCACCACCACCTCCTCCACCACATCACTCCCTCTACTACCACCACCACCACCACATCACCACCACTAACTCCACCACCACCACTGCCTCCACTACCACCACCACCAGCTCCACCACTCCACCACCACCACAACTCCACCACAACCACCACCACTACCATCACTACACCACCACCACCACCACCGCTCCTACCACCACCTCCACCACTCCACCACCACCGCCACTGCACCACTACCATCACTACACCACCACCACTACCACTCCACCACCACCACCGCTTCCTCCACTACCACCACCACCACCAGCAGCTCCACCATTCCACCGGTACCACCACCACCACCACTCCACCACTACCATCATTACACCACCACACACCACCGCTCCTACCACCACCTCCACCACTCCACCACCATCATCGCAACCATCACCACCACCACCACTCCACCACCACTACCATCACTACACCACCACCACCACCACCACTACGAACACTCCTACTACCCCCACCACTCCCCCACCACCACTCCACCACCATTACCAAAAGTATATTGTGACCGTTAGTAAATTAAGATAGAATTGGAACAAAATTAATTCATCATTTTTTTAATTCAGCACTTAATATATTTATCAAACAGCTTTTCAGCTTAAAAATTTCAGCATTTAGTTTTCAGTACTTAATTTTTCAGCTTTCAGTTTCAGTTTTCAGTTTTATCAAACAGCCCCTTAGTCTAGGAATTGTTTGAAGAAGGTCAGCGCTTACCCTAAATTAGAGATTTTTGGTAGGGAGATCGATGGCTTCGAATGGGTGAGATCATGGGAGCCTCTTTGAAATGACAATAAACTCCCCTAGTCTAAAAATTCATCATTTCTAATAATATGCTCTATTAAAAAAACAAAAACGCAGAGACAAATACGTTTGGCCCCATTTTGAGTCCCGAAAAAATCTAGAAAAATGAGCAGTTTCACCCTTAAGAATCCAAAATTAATACTTATCGATATCCACTGGAGCTGATTTTTTACAGGGCTCCATAAAAATAATATTCAAAAATTTATGGATATTTTTCTAAATTTTTTCGGAACCTGAAATGGGGCCAAACGCATTTGTTTCTGCATGGTTCTTTGCAAATTGTCTCTGCGCATAGCAGAGCTCAAAAATATTAAAAAATATATAAAAAGATTCAACTTTCGTTTATTTTGAAAATTAAAATGACTTTTCTTACCCACCGGAAGAATTATTTTGACCAACAAAGGTAAAACTTATTCATAGCCATTTATTTTTTTCATTTGTTGAAAGAATCATTTTGCTCAGAAATTACATATTTATTACAGTATTTTTTTATAAGTACAAATTTATTACTTTTGGGTAAAGGAAAAAAAACGAATTGATAGTTGTTTCATAAGTTATTTTATTATCAAGAAAAGGGTGAATTTGGCAATATAAGTTACTTTTGACTACTTTCATCACGTATTTGGTCGATTAATTGTTAGTTGAGTGTTAATGAAATTAACATCGAAAATATAGGATGGTCATTTTACATGCGTGATCTGGATATGTTTCACTACAGAAATCCTCATTAGCTGTCACTTAAATTTACGCCTTTTTTATCATGTGGGGAGGCATTTTTTTCAAACTGCGGAGAGGCAAAAAGTTACGGCTCCAGAAATTTGTAACAAGGTATTTAGAAATTATCTTAACTCTATTGCATTGAACAATTAACCAACAATATATGTGCGAAACCTCATATATAAGCATATCTATCACGTGAAATGAGAACTTAAATTATACTATCTATTTGTCAACAATAATTCAATTTTTAAAGTTCTCCTATTGCGTAGTGGACTGTAATGACCCGGACTTTCGACCCAATTTTTTTAATACAAATTTATATTGTTAAATTCTTAAATTCAATAATTAATTAGATTAGTTAGTAAAAGACATGATTAAGCATATAATTATTCTACCAATGAGTTGTTCGGTTTTTATTAATACTTCACATATACCTACTATGATTATCCCTTAATCCTTCTAACTACTCCTAAGAATTCTAAATATTATCTGGAGAGAACCCAACTAGTACTACACCTTTGTTTAGTTAGCCGAAAAATTAGGCCTTGTCTCACTCCTTAGCAAGTTGTGTAATCGCTCACTCTCTTCACATGGCCTTCTTTCCATCCATGTACATACCCATCCAATCTAATTAAATTTGAAAACCAACAGATAATGGCTCATGTTCCCACTTCTTTCTAATCTTCTCAGCACTCCTCCCCTTATCTCTACACTTGTACTCTCTCTCTCTCTCTCTCTCTCTCTCTCTCTCTCTCTCTCTCTCTCTCTCTCTCTCTTCTTTATATAAATACATCTTCTTTAGACTTCAAAAAAAATTAGTTACCCAATTTATTTACTGCAAAGACAGTAGAGAGGAAAGAAAAGCGAGAAAGCTTCCGCGATCAATAAGTCTAGGTACATTACATCAAACCACTACACCATCCACTACCGTTTTTGTAGGGCCCACCTCGGGTCTTAAAAAAATACAGAAAAATGTTCATAAATTTTAAAATAATATATTATGGGGCCCTGTAAAAAATCAGCTCCAACGAATATCGGTAAGTATTATTTCTTGATTCGTAGGGGCGAAACTGTGCAGTTAAACAGTTTCGTCCCTACAAATCAAGAAATAATACTTACCGATATCCGTTGGAGCTGATTTTTTACAAGGCCCCATAATATATTATTTTAAAAATTTATGAACATTTTTCTGTATTTTTTTAGGACCCGGGGTGGGCTCTATAAAGATGGTAGTGGATGGTGTAGTGGTTTGATGTAGTGTATGTAGCATCTCTCTTCCGCGATTCCCCGCTGCCGCTGTCATCTCCATTTTGTCGAATCTGTCCGGAAATCATTTCTCATTTTTCGGCCGCTGTCATCTCCATTTTGTCGAATCTGTCCGGAAATCATTTCTCACTTTTCGACCGAATTCAAGGTAGAATAATCGCTTCTCTACTTTCTCCTAAGTATATCCGTACCCAAATTTGTTAGTTTTAATATTTAGAAATGACGAAAAATCAAACCCATGTTGAACCAGAACAGAACAGAACCGAAACTCTAACTCTGTTTTCTTTTCCTCTTGCGTATTCTGTTTCTTTTTTTTTTTTGAAACCATATGATGTTATTACACTATTAGCCCTGGATTTTGTATGCTATTCGATTTAACCCCAAATGGTTTATTGCTTTTACAAGCTAAATCTCAAATATGGATTTTACTCCACTATATACATCTCTCTTGTTATGTAGTGTTAACTTTTAATGTTCACAAATGACAAATACATGGTATAACTATTCCAATCCTGATTGGGTTAAAAAATACATAAAGTACATACTTAATAAAGTTAATACCAGCCTAAGTAAGAATCAATATACTTTGCTAAACAAGATAAAATTTTAATATAAGTTTAAGTTGAGAATATAAGAATACATTGAATATTATTAAAAGAGAATTTAGATAGTGCAAGTCATAATAAAAATCTATACCAAGAACGCGTTGTCAAAGTAGACTGGCATGATAAATTTAATGAAACCATAAAGATACATTGGTCTGACAAAAGTTATTAAATCTGTGAAGTTAGTAGGTTATTATCTAAAACCTAATTTAAAAAAAACGAAAAGGGAAATTTACTTTCTGAAAACAAAATAAGGGAACACTTTTAACTCTGGGAATAAATACTACTCCTAATAATTAACCTTAAGAATTAGGTTTGACCCTTTAATATAATCACATCAACCAATGGACACGTAACATTTCTAGACTACCAAATTACCTTGAGATTACAAAATTATTAAGTGAACCCTTACCGAAATAAAATTTCTTGACACCTGTTCAACAAGATTCCGTTAACTCAAAAGACATCGGCCCAATCCTAACCTCTACATGTTTATTTACTCGCACTTATATATTGCCATGCCTGTGTTCAAATTGAAAGGTATGATGTTATTGGATGAGTCGTTTATGAAATTTTCATGTTGTACATGTTAGCGCAGACTTAGATTCCTGGGTGGTTACGAGTAGTGACTCACGTAGATGATATTAAGTAAAGGAAAAATGGTAAAGTGTTGGAAGTGTGAGTGTGTGGATTGTGAATTGAGCCATGGTGATGGCAAGGGTAACCTATGGGGCCCTGTGTTGAAATGGGTTACCTGTGGGACCCAGTGATGAGATGAGTTATGTCGTTAACGTATGACACGTCATGGGAAGTTTCTTTTCGAGGAAGGGAATGGGTCCTATGAGACGGTTATAGTTAATGAGACGCTAACGTACGATACGTCATGGGAAGTTTCTCTTCGAGGAAGAGAATGGGTCATATGAGACGGTTACAGTTAGTGAGACGTTAATGTATGATACGTCTTGGGAAGTTTCTCTTGGGAAAGAGAATGGGTCCCATGAGACGGTTATAGTTAGCGTGAGGTAGTGGATGTCCGACCCTAATGTACGATACGTCATGGTATGACTCGATCCTTCTGTTATGGTCTTAAGTGAGAACATGCACAGTACATAACTTAAGTGCGCTCACCTAGGACCCTGGTGTAGGATAAGCAAGAGGAAGGGTGGACCCATGAGATGGTTGTAATTAGTGGATGTGGGAGGAAAGGATCTCGTGGAGATGATCCTTAGATTTCATGTAAAATGATAGATAGTAAAGAAAATGACGATGTGCCATTATTTTTACCTCTCGTGTGTTTTCAATTGTGATATTATTGTTATTATTGAATGCTAATTGTAGAGTAAGGGGTTGGTAGGATTGAGATTATTCTACTGGGTGAATTATTACTCACGGATGCGTTGGTATCCTGGTAAATCGTTTGCTTCGGCAATCAATTTGCCAGAGGGTGCAGGGTTCAATAGTGGAGCTGTTTGACACAAGAAAAATATCAAGGGTGGAGACCAAGGATACATGAGATTTGTATCAACACTAGAGCCGCTCTGAAGATATTTTAAAAAAAAATGTTAGATTTTTTTTTTGTATTTTTTATGTAGATTTTGTATAACGATAAATAGGGGCCTACAAGGAAAAAAGTAAATGGACTAATTGTGGCATAAACCCCTATACTATGTCCTCCTACTCAATTTACCCTTTTCTGTAACACCCTGATTTTCCAAAGAATTTCAGAGGCATTAACCCTAAAATACACTGAATTTTATAAACGGGTAAATTGAGTAGGAGGACATAGTATAGGGGTTTATGTCACAATTAGTCCATTTACTTTTTTCCTTGTAGTCTCCAGGACAATTGGCACTCAGTCTCTCAAAAATACCCTCCGATGTATCTGTTCATTTTTTTGTGTATCTGTTGAAATTTTAATTTTTTTTATTTTGACCGTTGACTAGCGTTGACCGGCGTCAACTGGTGTATCTGTTCATTTTTATTGTATCTGTTGATTTTTTATTTTTACCTCTACCACCCAACCACCACTTCTACCACCACCACGACGATGCCACCACCATCGCTACCATGCCGCCACAACCTCCGCTTCCACCACCATGCCACAACCTCCACCACCACCACTCAACCACCACCTCCACCACCACCACCATGCCACTAAACCCTCTATTTCCACCACCACCTTTACCACCACGCGGCCACCACCTCCACCACTCAACCACCACTTCGACCACCACCACCACCACGACGCTACCACCACCGCCACTATGCCACCACAATCTCCACTTCCACCACCACTTCTACCACGACTCCACCACCACCACGCCACCACATCCACCTCCACCACCACCACTCAACTGCCACTTTCACCACCACCACCATCATGCCACCACAACCACCACCTCTACCACCACTTCCATCACCACCACTATGACGCCACCACAACCTCCACTTCCACCACCACCATGCCACCATTCCATCATCACCACGCCACCACCTTCACCACCACTTTCACCACTCAACCACCACGACGCCGCCGCCACCACAACCTCCACTTCCACTTCCATCACCACTTCTACTGACACTCCATCACAACCACCACTTAACTACCACTTCCACCACCACCATGCCACCACCACATCACCACCTCCACCTCCATCACCACCACCACTCAACCACCACTTCCATCACCACCACTACAACGCTGCCGCCGCCACCACCACAACCTTCACTTCCACCACCACCACCACCACCACGACGCCACCCCACCACTCTATCACCACCATGCCACCACCTCCACCACCACGCCACCACCACCACGCTGCCGCCACCACCACCACGCCGCCACAACCTCCACTTCTACCACCACATCTACCACTACTCCTCCACCACCCCTTCCACCACACCCCCCGCCCTCTCCCCTCAGCACCTCCATAACCATTCCACCACCACCATTTCAGTTCCTCAATCATGTCTACCACCACCCCACCACCACCACCATCGCTCCACCGTTACCGCCACCACCACTATTACAATACAAAACAGATACAGATATATCAGATACAGATACAATAGATATACCACAATAAATACAGATACACCAAAACAGATACAATAGATATATCACAACAGATACACCAACACAAAATAAATACATATATATATATATCGGGGCGGTTCCGGGGACCCCTAAAAAAAACCTCTAAAAAAACCCCTGAAATCTTAATCTCATAGTTCCCGATCAAATTTTAATGATCCGAGCCGCTCAATGTGTTTAGAATGTGATTTTAAGGGTGTTCGCGAGAAATTGGCAAAAAAAATGACCTGGAAGGGCTTGATTTGAGCAGTTTTTTATTGAACCGTTCAATAAAGTTCAAAAAAAAACTGTTCGGATGAAGCTCTTCCCGGTCATTTTTTTTGCTGATTTCTCGCCGCTAGCCTTAAAATCACGTTCTGATTACATTGAGCAGTTCAGATCATCAAAATTCGAAGGGGAACTATGAGAGGTTTTTTTAGAGGTTTTTTTAGGGGTCCTTGGAACCGCCCCGTATATATATATATATATATATATATATCAACAGCAAATGTACCAAAAAAATACAAATATATACCAACAATATCTGCTGGGGTTTGTTCCAGCTTCTCTCTTACAAAATTGGAGAGAGAAACATATTTTTCGTTTATTTTGAACGGAGGTTGACGGTACGTAGGAGTTTAATTGATGAGTGTTTTTAATACGTTAAGTGTTTATATGATATTTCGTTAGGGTCAGGTGTTTATGTCTACTACCACAATGACCATGTCTACCACCACCATTCCACAACCACCGCCACTGCCACAACAAAGTCTTCTTCTTTTTTTTCTTAAAACAAAACAAATACAGATATACCTAATATAGATAGACCAAAACAGATGTAATAAATATATCGCAACAGATACTCCAACACGCGGATAAAAAAAAATAGATATAACAACACAAAACAGATACAGTTGTATCAATAGCAGATGTACCAAAATAGACATAAATATACCAAACTACATACTCCAACATAACACAAAACAGATACAGATATACTAATACACCAAAACAGATACACTAACACAAAACAGATACAGATATATCAATATCAGATATACTAAAACAGATCCACAACCTCCACTTCCACCACCACCACAACCACAACCTCCACTTAAAAATACAATATATCAACAACAGATACACCAAAAATGAACAGATATACCGGTCAATGTCAACGCCGGTCAATGGTCAAAAAAATAGAAAAGATCAACAGATACACAAAAAATGAACAGATACACTGGTCAACGTCAGTCAACGCCGGTCAACGGTCAAAAAAATAAAAAAAATCAACAGATTTACCAAAAGTGAACAGATACACCAGTCAACGTCGGTCAAAATAAAAAAAATTTAAAAAAAAGAGACATTTTTTGTTAGCCAAATAAGACCCTTATCTTATTAAAGTCAATTTAAATGAAAAGACATTTTTTTTTGTTAACCAAACAAGGCCCTTGTCTCATTAAAGGCAATTTGGTCTTTTCACGGACCTTAAACTTCAAAATATTTTCATTGATGGACTTTACACATCACTGAAACTTAAGCTGGACTAAATCTGTTTTGAGACATCCTCTTTTGGACTTTAGACTAATTTGTTGTACAGAAAATGTGCTCTTTGACTGGAGGGAACAAATTTTTACAATTATCCTAAACAAGTTCTTATAATTTGTGCTAACATTAAACTGGCGTATTAAACTACTAGTATTTTGTTGAAAAAATTGGGACTTTTTGGAAGACAAGCTCTTCTATAGAAAGACACATGATTAGATTTTTTATGGTAGACCAGAATTTTGGGTGGTTTCTTTTTAAGTTGAAAGAAGATATAACACATTTATGTTGAAAGAAAACACCATCTTTGGGGTGTTTTCTTTTTTTCTATTTTTTTTTTTTAAATTGTGAGATGAGGTGTAGTGATAGGTGAGATATTACCGTCTGTCCATGATGCTCCTTAGTGTATCTCTACAGAATTTATGTTTAATGAAAGAGAAACTTTTCTTTGTTGTTAAAAAAAAAAAAAAAAAAACATAAATGTGTTCTAAAGGGCATCAATTGATATCTCTTCTTCTTCTCAATATTTCTAGTCATCAAATGCCCCAAAGTGTTTCGAAAATCATGGTACAAGATTGTTGAAGTTCATAAAACTATCCCTCACAGAGCAATGTGTTCAAATACTCAGTAGCCAAAAACCAAATGACGTTCTGTTTACCACCTCGAGCGACAAAAAGAACGATGGAGAGACGATGGAGAGGCCATGAGGTTTAGGTTGGAAGGAGAAATTGAAATCATCAACCTTTCAGCATGCTTTTTATGGGAATCTGGGCAAATTCCATGGGAGTTTCCCACAAACTGTATTGAGGAACATCAAAACTCCCAGTTGCACATTTGTCAACATCTTTCAAACAATCCCGAAGTCATATCTAAGCTGTTCTACTCCGCCACAAATTTACCCAAGGGATGGTACCTATGGTATCGCAACTCCGAGGATAGTAGTATCTCTCTGGTTGAAACTGCTTATCAGATACATACGTACTTGAGGGAAAAATCACGGACGTTATTCGGAGGGTTCTACTAGGTGTACTTCCCACTGATCAACTGGAAATTGGAAACAACTCTTCTTAGAGAGAATTCAAACATGGAAGATACGGATGGAGCATCTTATGAGAGGATGCATCAAGGCTAATCTGGAAGACTTCATGAGAAAAAAAATTGTCTGGAAAATGATGACTCCAAATGCCCAAGTATTAGAAATATCACTTCTCAAAACATTGCAAAACCGCGAGAGCAGCACCAATCTCCCTAAGCCAATCTGCCAAGGTAGCTAATTCGCCCATGCTAGTTTAATGCAGTTGAACAGAACACATAAATCAAGAACCAAGGTGGCTATTTAGCCTATGTCTAACTGGGAAGCAGTGCATAGAGGTGTCCCCATGATCAGGAGACAGAATCCAGCTATCAACAAAGTTATGTAAAAAAGACATGACTTCTTACCCATCAAAAGGTAACAAGTAGAGACGGCATCAAGACGACATTAATTTCCACCTTCAAATAATTGTGTTTCGTACTTGTAGCCCTTCGGTTAAAGTCGGTTCAACCACATTAGGCGTATGGAAAATTGCACTGTAAATGAGTGCCCCTTCCATTCCAAAAAAAAAATTGTCTGGAATCTGGATTGCAAAACGAAAACTTAAAAATAATACATTGTGTCAACAAAATTTCAAACTTTTTTCTACTGATTACTATAAGTCAATGTATTCTTTTATTTATCAAAAGCAAGTTTGATTTTCCTAGACAAACACATACTATATTTTTTAAATTCTCGTTCTGTGGACTGAACAATCTTTTTGGGACGGAAGGAGTATTTTTTTATCAATAACATGCAAAAGAATTGCTTTATCGATATGAAATGTCAGAAAACATATCATATTGCATATAGAAATAGAAAACAGTAGCAGTTCACACTTCCAAGTGGTAGAAACATTTTATCCAAAGGACACCCAAGCATGCTCAAACTGCAGAGGATTGATGAAGGTCTACCACCCACACAAGGAGACCACTCCAGACGGTTCTAATGCCAACAATCTAGCTACATATTATTCACAAAGCTTGGAGCAAAAAGAAAGAAATCTCAAAACAAAATCAAAACATGAAGCACTGAAGCAACTTCATGTATTCATGGCGCATGGACGACCTTAGGATCAGTGGTAACAGATGGGAGTTCACCTAGAATATCATCCACTTCTGAGTTCTGACCCTTAGTAAACAGAAATATAATATAGGTCTTGGAGAGGGAGCGACCTACTAAACAATCATCGCCACATAAAAGGACAGAAAGAAATGGAATACCTTCATAATGCTCTGCTCCTTCCACAAGTCTAGAGACTCCATTTTCCAACTGTCATCACCTCCCCCTGCTGTCTCCGTATCAGTGTCACAATAATTTCACAGAGATGTCAATGACCAGCCGCCTTAGTCCGAACCAACCACGAAGGTTAAGATTGTCCAGAAACCAAAACAATTACATAGATGTCAAGATTGTCTACTAGTTTCTACGGAGTATTTCCTATTACATTTCTTCTTTTTCTCCACCTTTGAGAAACAAAACGAACGCATCATTCAGAATAGTAGATCTACCAGTTCCCAAACAAATTGGGGTGAAAAGGAGCAAGTTCTGGAAACACTTTCTATGTTTATATGATGCTGAAAAATTATATCCATCTTGTTCTCAAACTTCTCTTTCCTAGCAACGTCAATAAACATGTTGATGTTTTGTCGGATTCCGTTTATAGCACGAAAACTCAATGAAGATAAATGATTGAAATAGGGAGTAAATGTGATGCTCAGCGACAAACATGCTTAGATAATCAACATTAAGAATCAACAAAAACTGCTTGTCTATTTAAACTATCCAGAACAAAGTAAAGCCCCACAAAAGTCTAGAGAAATATTTGGTCAAACCTCAGCTTCTTTCCATATAATGCACTAAATAGATATGCATCAAGTTAGAGAAAAGTGACTCGCTCTCAATTTCAATCACATTCTCTAAGGGAAATATGAAAGCCAACTACTAAATTTGAAATATCTTGAAAACCGACCATATCTATCCAAAATAGTTTTCTTTTCCTATATCCATGACATAACAAACTAAAAGCCCTTCCTCTTTTCTTTTCCTATTTCAACGACCTTCCGGATTTCAACCCCCATGGCAAGTGAAAACTCAACAAGTTACAAAAAAACCCCATGTAGAGAGAGACGCTATTTACTACCTGCTTCCTTTTGCTTCTCCTCCTCCTTGTTCTTCTTGTTCTGGCCACTAACAACTGCATTTTCAGGACTTTCCAACTTGTTTAGCAACACCAGGCTCTCTACATAAGTATCCGTGTAAAATGCGTGCCAGTTAAAGTATCTGTCGCCGGATGTGCCATGTATTCCAAGATAGCTAATCTGTTTGCTTCGGTAATTGCAAGAAACCAAATCCTCATCACGAGTGGAAAATATAACTTCACCATTTTTTCGCAACCCAAGGGGCCTCCACAAACCTCCACAAAGATCGATTCTGAATAGTTTGGCCCAAGAAGTTGCCACGCCGTACTCCTTCATTATCCAAACCGAATAATGCTTGTCATTATCATTTACACAGTGCTGGAACAAACACAGGGATTCCTTTAATACAAAAAGGCCACCCTCAAGGGTAATACTATCAGGAACCAATATCTCATTAAAAACCTCATCACTCATGTTGAACGACAAGATCGTATAGCGAAAACGGGTCGATAGAGTCCCCTGATGAAATGCCATCCAATGGGCAGCCCCATTGACATAAGCCTGTCGATATCGCTCCTCAATCATTAACGGAAGTGCTTTCTCACTAATATATCGCCAACGACCAGTCTTGAGCGTGTAAATCTCAACATCAGGCGGAATCTTATCACAACCCACACCCGTATGCACAACTCTAACCACCTTAAAGTCGTTGGAGACGGGATCGAATCCAATCCCTAGAGAATGCATAAAGGGACCGCGCGATTTATACGTGATATTATATCGAGGCATAGCAAAAAACTTCCTAATTGACGGATTCCACAGGAACATATTGTCCCTGTAACCATATTCGTGATCATCAGAAAGGCAAATCAAGCCATTACAGCTACCAACAACAGAGTAACCAACAGAGTCGAAAGGATAATCGAAGGTTTTGAGTTGACGGAATGAGTCGTTACCGTCGAGTACCAGAGAGTAGTGATCTTGCTTGGGTTTATCAGTGCGGTAGCGAACGAGGAGGCGATCGTTGTCGGGGTTCGAAGCCGTTCGATGGAGGTGGTGAGAGATGAATTTGGGGCTGGTGATGAGAGAGTGCCATGACTTGCAAACGGGAGTGAGTCGAACCAGAGACTCGGCGGGTAGTCGTGTGAGGATGTCAATCAGCAAGTCTTGGGAAAGGTAGTCCGACATTTCTCTAGGGATTTAGCGATTGTTAGGGTTTATCGCATCAATCTGCGTCCCCATAAACCCTAATTCTCTCTCTAGTCGATTGAAAACCTTGATGGGAGTAGCCTATGAATACTACTATTTGATTACTGTGTGCTTTGGGAGTGGAGATTGAAAGTTCAGCGGTTCCAGCGCCTGCCATCCTTCGGAATTTGGATCGGGAGTCGTGCACCTTTTTTCTTTTTAAATCAGCTGTCGTGCACCTTGGTTACTCATAAAAAACAATTTTCCAAATTAAAAAATAAATTCTTACCGATAATAGATATTTATTACTATCGGTCAATATTAAAAAACATATATCAACAGATCCAGGTTAAAAAACAAATTTTTATCTGTAAAAGATATTTATTATCAGTCAATATTAACAAAACATATCTCAATTGTTGATTGAAGAAATCAACTCTAACAAATGAGCAGAAGAGCTATGCACATAAATAAACTGTGCAAAGATCATGCACAATTTTTTTTTGAGACTCATTTCGGGTTTCGCAAAGATAATACAAAGGCGAAACTTATTCATAGCCCTTTATTTTTCATTTGTTGAAAGAATCATTTTGATCATAAATTACAAATTTATTATTTTTAGATAAATAAATAAATAAAAAGCGAATCGAGAGCTGTTTCATAAGTTATTTTATTATCAAAAAAAGGGGTGAGTTTGGCGGTATAACCTACTTTTGACTTCTTTCATCACGTATTTGGTCGATTAATTGTTAGTTGAGTGTTAATAAAATTAAAATTGAAAACGTAGATTTTTTGGTTATTTTTACATACGCGATTAGGGTATGTTTCACAACAGAAATCTTCAATCCTCATTAGCTGCCCCCTTTTTGTATCATATGGGGGAGGCATTTTTTTTTAAATTATGCGAAGGCAAACAGTTGCGCCTGCAGAAATTTGTAACCAGGTGTTCAGAAATTATCTTTTGCTCTATTGGTTGAACAATTAACCAACAATATATATACAAAACCTCATATATTAGCATAACTAGTGCAATATAAAAAACTTGTTTTAAAAAAAAAAAATATCTATCACGCAAAATGAGAACTTAAATTATACACTATGTATTTGTCAACAATAATTTAATTTTTTAAAGTTCTCCTATTGCGTAGTGGACAATGTTTCGAGAATGGAGGGAGCAAATTTTTACAGTTATCCTGGTCGAGTTCTTTAATTTGTGCTAATATTAAACTAACGTATTAAACTACTAATATCTTGTTGAAAAAATTGTGGCGAATAGGTTGGTGGGGACTTTTTGGAAGACAAGCTCTTCTATAGAACGATATGATTGAGAATTTTTATGGTATACCAGAATTCAAAAGAATATTGTTTCAAATTAACGGAGTTGGGCAACAAAATTGAATTTTCTTAAGCTTGTTCATAATTCTGTAAACTAATTTAACAAAAAAAATAAACTAATGCAGTTAATGTTATGAATATGAAATCAACCTATTTAGCATATCGGTGATGAACATTAATAGAAAATGTACAATACAATACTTACCCCGATAGATTCTTCTTTTTCTCTTTCTTGTTTTCTTTTTAAAATTTCTTTCATGATGATTGTGAGTTTTGTTTTTTGAATTAATGTATTAGGTGTTCAAATATGAATTACCTGGATTGAGAGGCTGTAATTGGGTTGTGGACGTTCAATTGTTTTTGGGCTGGTGTTCAATTATTTTTGAGCTAGGTGTTCAAGTTTTTTACCACTAGTAGATCCGCCAATACTGCAGGCAGATTGATGGTGCTCTTTTTTCACTGCATATTATTAGACATCACGATTGGGCTCGTGACAAAATATATAGGGTCCATCTCAATGTGTGGTGAAAAAGATACGTGTTGTGCCCCAAGCCACTAAAGAATTTTTCCTCCAACATGGTGGTCACCCGACTCACCCCTCTCTTTCTCTTGATCAAGTCCTATTCAGTCCACTGTAGGTCTTACTTGGCCTTGTATTAATGATTTTTCTTTTTTGAACAGATTGTATTAATGATTGAGTTAGTATCATTTTAATACTCGAGGTCATCGAAGATCTTATTCGTCGGAACAAATTTCTGTTGCAAAATAGATTTTGATTAGCTTTGTAATTTTTTTTTTCAACGTAAATGTGTTCTAAAAGGGTATCAATTAATCTCGCTTTTTTGGGGGGACAAAAAAGTAGAATTTTTTGCATTATTGATATTCTCAATAGGTTTTAAAAGCAAAGTGTTGCACTAACCAACCTAAGTTGGACCGGACAGTCCGAATTGGAGAGGATCTGGACCCAAGTTTTTACACAAGTGAACGCTATATAAGTATAGCAATTCTGCAAGAGTATCGCATTTGTAAATAGATAAGCTAGTACTTATTATAATCAAACTATCGTAACTCAATTTTCATGTTTCGTTCAACACGTAAGTAATGAAAGCAAGTTACCTAACCAAACTGAGTTTTTAATAATGTAGTCCTTGCAATATTTCCAGTCAACAAATGCCCCAAAGTGTCAATATGTTCTTTCGAAAATCATGGTACAAGATTGTTGAAGTTCATAAAACCATCCCTCACAGAGCAATGTGTTCAAATACCCAGTTGCCAAAAAAACTAAATGACGCTCCGTTTACCACCTCGAGCGACAAAAAGAAAGATGGGAGAGGCCATGAGGTTTAGATTGGAAGGAGAAATGGAAATCATCTAAGCTTTCGGCATGCCTTGTTTTTTATGGCAATCTGGGCAAATTTCATGGGAGTTTCCCACATACTGTATTGAGGAACATCAAAACTCCCAGTTGCACATTTGTCAACACAACTTTCAAACAATCCTGAAGTCAATCTCTAAGCTGTTCTTCTCCGCCACAAATTTACCCGAGGGATGGTGCCTAACTGCCTATGGTATCACGACTCTGAGGATAGTATCTCTCAGGTTGGAACTGCTTATCAGATATATACTAGAGGGAAAAATCACGGGCTTTACTCGGAGGGTACTACCAGGATACTTCCCACTGATCAACAGAGAGCATTCAGAGGCACCATCCCAACTGGAAATTGGAAACAAGTCTTCTAGAGAGAATTCAAACATGGAAGACATGGATGGAGCATCTTATGAGAGGATGCATCAAGGCTAAAGAAGCATGGCTTGCCTTATTGGAATTGGGATAATGTACTAACTAATCTCAAACGCCGGTTCCATCCACATTTGTTCAATCCGTTATACTGCCATTTGGTATGCTTCCAGTTAAACCGTAGTGCTCCATAGTTGATTCTAGCCCAACAAAAAAATGGTGATCTTTATCAAGACAAGATACCTTCTTTGCCGGCATTATATGGCAAATCTGGAAGACCGCAATTCATGAGAACAAAAATTCTTTGGAAATCACTTCTTATAACATAACGAACCGCAAGAGCCACACCAATCTCCCTAAGCCAATCTGCTAAGGTAGCTAATTCTCCCATGCTAGTTTAAAGCAGTTGAACAAAACACATAAATGTTTGAAATAGGGAGTAAATGTGATGCTCAGTGACAAACAGGCTTACATAATTAAAATTAAGAACCAACAAAAGCCGCTTGTCTATTTAAACTATGCAGAACAACGTAAAGCCCCGCAAAAGTCGAGAGAAATAATTGGTCAAACCTCATATATGAGAGACCCAGCTTCATTCCATATATTGCACTAAGCAGTTATGCATCAAGTTAGAGAAAAGTGACTTGCTCTCAATTTCCATCACATTCTCTAAGGGAAATATGAAAGCCAACTACTTAATTTGTAATATCTTGAAAACTGACCATATTTCCATGACACAACAAACTAAGCCCTTCCTACTTTTCTTTTCCTATTTCAACGACCTTCCTGATTTCAGCCCCCATGGCAAGTGAAAACTCAACAAGTTACAAAAACAAACCCATCTAGAGAGAGACGCTATTTACTACCTGCTTCCTTTTGCTTCTCCTCCTCCTCCTCCTCCTCCTCCTCCTTGTTCTGGCCACTAACAACTGCATTTTCAGGACTTTCCAACTTGTTTAGCAACACCAGGCTCTCTACATAAGTATCCGTGTAAAATGCGTGCCACTTCAAGCATCCGTCGCCGTATGTGCCATGTATTCCAGGATAGCTAATCTGTTTGCTTCGGTAATTGTAAGAAACCAAATCCTCATCACGAGTGGAAAATATAACTTCACCGTTTTTTCTCAACCCAAGGGGTCTCCACAAACCTCCACAAAGATCGATTCTGAATAGTTTGGCCCAAGAAGTTGCCACGCCGTACTCCTTCATCATCCAAACCGAATAATGCTTGTCATTATCATTTACACAGTGCTGGAACAAACACAGGGATTCCTTAAATGCAACAAGGCTACCCTCATGAATAATACTATCCGGAACCAATATCTCGTTAAAAACCTCATCACTCATGTTGAACGACAAGATCGTATAGCGAAAGCGGGTCAATAGAGTCCCCGGATGAAATGCCATCCAATGGGCAGCCCCATTGACATAAGCCTGTCGATATCGCTCCTTAATCATTAATGGAAGTGCTGTCTCACTAATATACCGCCAACGACCTGTCTTGAGCGTGTAAATCTCAATCTCAGGCGGAATACTATCAGAACCCACACCCGTGTGCACAACTCTAACCACCTTAAAGTCATTTGTGACCGGATCGAATCCAAACCCCAGGCAATGCTTATGGGGACCGTGCGATTGAAACGTGACATTATATGTAGGAATAGCAAAAAACTTCCTAATAGACGGATTCCACAGGAACATATCGTCCATGTAGCCATATTCCTGATCATCAGACAGGCAAATAACCCCATTACAGCTACCAACGACAGAGTAACCAGCAGAGTCGAAAGGATAATCGAAGGTTTTGAGTTGACGGAATGAGTCGTTACCGTCGAGTACCAGAGAGTAGTGATCTTGCTTGGGTTTATCAGTGCGGTAGCGAACGAGGAGGCGATCGTTGTCGGGGTTCGAAGCCGTTCGATGGAGGTGGTGAGAGATGAATTTGGGGCTGGTGATGAGAGAGTGCCATGACTTGCAAACGGGAGTGAGTCGCACCAGAGACTCGGCTGGTAGTCGTGTGAGGATGTCGATCAGCACGTCTTGGGGAAGGTAGTCCGACATTTCTAGGGTTTTGCGCAGAAGTAGAGGCAAAAGAGCGTTGGTTTAGCGATTGTTAGGGTTTATCAATCAATCTGCGTCCTCATAAACCCTAATTCTTTCTCTAGTCGGTCGAAAACCCTGATGGGAGTAGTCTATGAAAGGTGATACTCCTACCAGCGCCTACAACCCTTCGGAATTTGAAATGTGTGTTGTGAGGATCCGGAGGTGCTGCGGTGCGCCGCGGTGAACTGCACGTGTAGGGTAGCTCATGACCATTGATTTCATTAATCAATGGTCCAGATTAAAAAAAATTATCGATGAAAGCTATTTATTTTCAGTTAAAATTAAACAACATATCTCAATCGTGATCGAAGAGATCGACTGTTACAAATGAGCAGAAGAGCTATGCACACAAATAAACTTTGCAAAGATCATGCACAATTTTTTTTGGACCCATTTTGGGTTTTGCGAAGATGATGCGAACCAATTAATTATTTTAAATAATATTTTATGAATTTCTATAAAATATTAGCTCAGTCGGATTTCGGTAAGAGTTTTTTTAGAGTTTTCGTAGGACGAATCAGAGCCCGTTTCACTTTTGTTAAAAGTGGATTTTTGAAAAGGAAGGTAAATTTTAAGGTAAAAAATTATGTATTTACGCAAATAAATTTTCTACCAATATGGATTTTGTTTGATAGATCTCAATGAAATCTTTTAAACGGTGCAAAAAAAATTGAAAAATTATTTTTCATTTTTGTTATATTTGAGTTTGAAATTTGAAGAAAAAGAACTTTGGGAAAAAGAAGAGAAAGTGGAACGGGCCCTCACTCAAATTTGCCCTACAAATTATGAAAAAGCCCTTATCGATGTCCAGCAGAGCTAAATTTTTTTACAGAAAACCACAAGAAAGTAGTATAAAAAAAATTAGTGGCTCAGATCATTTTTTGGAACCCAATGTGAGCTCCACAACAAAATCTATACAAGATTTGTTCAAAGTAATTTGTGCAAATGGACTTTCTGTAAACAGAGAGGGGGGGGGGGAGTTTGTGGTTTCTCACAAAATTTCAGCATTTTTTACGAGAAATTATGAAAACAAAATAAATATTTCCGTTATACTCATACATACTCCTCGTTATTTCTCACCCATTTGTCCATGGTCTTTTTGCGGGTTAGAAATGATATTGGATTTAACGACAACACGTGGGTAACAAACGCGGTTAGTGGGAAAGCTCAAGCTGATTTTCAAGTGTTTTTAAAAGCAAATGAATAGGTTTCCTCACGTATGTCCAAGGAGCATAGTTCGGATACAAGTAACTGAAAGCGTTCGGACGGTCAAGATTAATATTGATGATGCGGTTTCCAAGGAGCTAAATGTGGTGGGAATGGGTGCCATAGCTAGGGGAGCTGATGGAGTTATATTGGGTGTATCAATCAAAACTCATGTTGGTATTAGCTCTTCCAGAATAGTAGAGGCGCTCGCCATTCGGGATGGATTCCAGAATAGTAGAGGCGCTCGCCATTCGGGATGGATTGTACATGGGTCTTGCGTTGAATCCGTAACACCACTTCAAAGCATGCATGTTCATCGCATATGACATTTAACTTTATGTCGCATAAGTCATGCTATTTGATTCACGTATTGTGTTATCATTCACATATCATTCATTAATTATTTAGTGATACATGATTAAATTTGAGGGTTCAATTAAATTAATTAAAAGGGATTGATCTTGGTAGGTGGAATGAAGGGTAAAGATGAGTAATGGTCCATTTGAGTCCATACACCCAACCTCATGGGATAATACTTCCCTAATAAACCTTCTACGGTATTTCATCGTTTACTCCGTCCCACCGTTTAGTGTATAACGTAGAGAGAGAGAGAGAGAGAGAGAGAGAAGAAGAAGAAGAAGAAGAAGAAGAAGAAGAAGAAGGAAGAAGAATTGGGGAAAACTAATTGAAGGTAAACCCTATCTTATACATAATTTATGTTTTGAGTATTGATCAAACATGTATATATCTACATATTCATGTCGTTTAAATCCTAATTAGGTCATAGGAGAATGGATTTTATCCTAGCAAATTGGTTTGGCTTATAGGCATGTCAATTAAAGCTTGAACATGATTGAATCTGTCATGTTCTTAATGAATTTTTCTCACAGATTTTTCTGCCTTGTAATTTTCTTGTATTTTTACTAAAGATGGATATACATGTCTACTTTATTGGATAAAATTTTCAAAATTTATTTCAAAGAGGGGAAAAAGTTAAAAATCGTGCACCAAACTACTGCTGTGAAACTCACAGTGCTGACTGCACCAACATAAGTTGGGAAAACATTCATATCTCCTAGCTTGAGACTTGAAAACACATTCTGCTTGCTTTGCTGAAAATTAGATATGTAGAGTTTTCCAACGATGCAACTCGTGCACTGTGGTTATGCCTGAGCAATAACATATTTGCTGTTAAAGTTGATCTAAAATCTGTCTCTGCACCAGTTTTAGTATTATGTTAAGTTATAATCGCGAGGCCGTAGTAAGGTTACCTGAACTCCGTTTTTGATGGATGACCTGTCGATTCGAAGAGGAAAAAGTTTACTTTTCAACGGTTTAAGTGACATTCTTAAAATTCACGATTATGTTTTGGATATGGTCAGAACAGTACTCGTTGGCCATGGGTTAAGCCTTATTCTTGGGAATTCTTGTATATAACCTCATTGAATCATCTTTAGAGCATTGAAACACATCATTCATTATTTTTATTGCATTGGTCTCATTCGGTTTCATACTAGGGATCGAGATTAAAAATAGAAATGTATGTTAGATTTGTTGATGCGTTTTACTTGCATTATAACATGAGTTAGAGCATGTGTTATACTAAGTGTAGTGTCATTCATATTTTATGATCAGGGGACGAGTCTCCACTGTTGAGAATGAGGCTTTTCTCTTTTGTCTTTTTGGATCTCTAAGGTGAGTGTGCTATTTCATTGAAGTGGCTAGCTAATACTAACATTTTACTTTTTCTGCAAATGTTGAAATATTTTGATGATTGTAGATATGGATCGAAATTGCTTGAAACATGTTTGTATTTCAAGAGCATGCCATAGCTGTAATGTCGGTTGGATTTGTTTTTCTTCTTGATGTACACAAGAAGGGTATAAATTGTCTGTTGTTTGCTGTACACAAACAGTGTATAAAAGGTTAGAAGTACCCTGTAATGCTCCAAGTAGACCACTGGCCCAATACCTTGATTTTGATCCATAAGCCACACCACATGCCCCAAAAGCTTAAGCACAAGGTATTAGTAGTAGCCCACAAGGTTTGTTATATGCCCAAGATCATCCATGTAAACTTCCGATATGGGACGGGGTGTTACATACCCTGTTCACAGGGTCACGGTACCGTCATAACTCCAGTTGCTAGGGAAGCAACTCTATGGATTCTTGAAATATTGTTGCTTACGTAATTGTTTGTGAAAAATAGTATGTGTCTTGCTAAGTATGATTAGAAACATTACTCGATCCATGTTTGCTCTTGTAAACCATTTTATGCTTTCCGTTTGAATGAAGCAGTAACACTCACTATCCCTTTCAGGTAACTGAAGTAGATTTTTGGTCCACTACTGGTCTGATAGGCTGTAGGAGCGGGGATGAGGGTCGACTTGGTGTCCTCTTGGCGTACTACATACTATGATATAAATTTTTGGAGAGTTGTTGTAACATTTGTGGATGCAACTCATCTTGTATAGTTCTCTTTTTTAATTTTGTTTTGCAAGCCAGATGTAATCTACTTAGTTGGCTTTGTCTTGCGTTTATGGAATGAATCTTATTAAGGTTGATGCTTAACTATTGTTGAGACAATTAATGCTAACCCTCCTAGAGCGGGTCATTACATAATCTTTTCAAGGCTATAGTTGAATCCGATGTAGATAAGAGTTGTGTGGCGACGAAGACTCCGGCCAAGGATATTGCTGTTTTAGTTCGTGATTGTTTGCCCTCAAGGGCTTGTTTATAGCTTGTGACTTTAATTCTGTTAAACGTGATTGTAATTGAACTGCACATGTAACTGCCAAGAAAGCCCTTTCTAGTGGTTCGTCCGAGTTATGGACGACTTCTATGCCTCCATGGGGTTCTATCCTTTCTGATGTCTAGGCATTCCTTCGCCCTTCAGATTAATAAAATTTTCTCTTTTCTGTCCAAAAAAAACAAAAAACAAAGTTATAGACCCATATTCCTGCTAACTCCAACCCGAAACCAAAATGCACCGCAAAAAGATTCCTTCAACTTTTATGCCAAAAAACATGCGAAATTTTTGATGCCGGGTGGGTACTATCCACGTGGTGCCCAACCCATCCTAGTTGTCCAAAAGTGTGTTGGACGATCCAGATTGAAACTCTCTTTCTTCTCACTCCACCACTCTCTCTCCTATTTCTCTCTTTAAATCTGAGCCGTTCAAAACCGAAATGGACGGTTCGGATGCGCTGCTTAGGCACCAATCTTAGGATGGAGCCAGAGGGGTCTAGTAGGGTAACCGCCACGACAAGAATTAAAAAAAATGCAATTATTATATGTAAAAAATTATAATTATCTTTAACTTATATGGACTCGTCATTGCTATATGTACAAGTCCTAAATTCTCTCTATTTTTTTTTCAAGAAATGATACCCAAAATAGTACTCTAAAACTAAATTCAATGGACTTAAGTGAAATAATATAAAGAATGAGGTCTAATTTAGAAAAAAAAAAAAAAAAAACTCCACACTTTAACCTAAAAAATTATGGAGTTTTTAAATATTCATCCTCATATTCCATCATACGTAAGTATTCATCCAGTACATTTCAAACAGTTATGTTTTCATCCTTTCAGATGATGAATTACCTTTATTACCCTTTTAATAAGATATTCATATGTAGGTGTATATTTCTTTCCTAAATTAGTGGGATTGCAGTAATTATAGTTACCTAAAATAATGGAATGATTAATGGATAGGAATTGGGAAATTTTGAATTCTCATTTTTTCAAATCCTTAATTAATAAATATATTTGAAACTATTCTCTCTCCTTAATTTCGTGAATTTTTAAATTCTTAATTTTCTTAAATTTCATGAATTTTCTACCGAACCAAAACAATTATGATTCAATGAATACACCATTATTTATTTATAAAATATGAATACACCATATTTTATAGGTAAACACATGAATAAATTATTTGAAAAAACATGAAAACATAAAAAAAATTAGTAAAAAAACATGATTACACCATGTTTTTAATCGACCATGAAAAACATTAATAAATCGATTATGTTTTTCATTAATACACCATGAAAAATTGAGAATAATTTTATTCATGAAAACACATGAAAAATCATGAGGAAAAAAACACGAATACAAATGACCTTGCTGGTGTGGAAAATGTATGTATTCATATGGAAATAACACGAAGAAAATAAAAACATGAATCTCACCGCTCGCCAACCACCTTCTGCAAAATCCTACTCATCCAAACTCCTCATCATGAAATTAAAAACATGAAAAATTATGAAAAAACATGACGTACACCACCTACAGATTTCTCATTTGGTAGACTTTCAGATTTCAAAATTTCCAATGCCGACACTGTGCAGTAATGAAATTTTGAAAAATCAAAAAATCATTTATCGTTGGGCATTTTGAATGGATTTCTCAAACTCCATTAGAAAAAGGTTAATCCTCTTCAAATTTTCAAAATTTAATTGAAATTAGAGAAATTATTGAATGTTTTGAATCCCTTATTGAGTTTGTATTGGCTATTGAGCAATACATAGTATTTACACTATATGAAAGTAATATAGCATGCAGTTTTACGATTTGTGAAAAACTAATGTGCTAGGTAATTATGGTTAAGAAAATGATTGACTCGGTCTTTAAGAAAAGAAGTGTTGACCACATATTGCAATGCATCTTTATATTTTTTTTATTATACATTTCACCATTGTTAAGGTAAAATCCTGACTCTATCCCTGACTACATGGTACCCGTTCGACACTCGAAAATTTGTCAAAAAACAACCCCCGCGCTTTCAGAAATTCCCACTAAGGTCTTTCCTCCACGAATATTCCCCTCCACTTTTCCAAGCCATAGCCTCCCGCCACCATGCCACCGTCCCGCTATGGAACACTCGTCGACATCGGCTTTTGCACTTTTTTTTTTTGAAAAGTCCAATCATATTTCACGTTTTCTCTCCCTCTCAAAATTTAAAAAGTTCAAATTCTTAGAATTTAGGATGGGGTTTGGAGGCTTTTTACTGTCAAATACATTTACTTATAGTATAGCATAAATTTTTTGTACAAAAAAATAAACTTGTAAATATTTAAGATTGCGGGTTTGGAGTATTTGGAGTCGAACTACATTTGGTTATAGTATAGTATAGATACACACACATTAGAGCATCTCCATCCCTTATTCAATTTTTTGCTCAAATTTGAGTAAAAGCTTCATTTGATATGAGGCAATCCATTGGGCAATGCAAATTTAGGCATAAATTTTAGTAAAGATTTCAGTAGTAAATATTTCATTAATGGCATAGTTGTAAATTTGAGGGAAAAAATAGCCTTCAAAATTTGGGCAAAGGATTTAGTTCGTCCCCAAATTCAATGAGACATTGAGTAAAAATTTGGTATGAATTTGAATAAGGAGTGGAGTGATATTTTTGGTGATTTGTACTCAAATTTAAATTTGAGTTCAAATTCAAGTAAGGGGTGGAGATGCCATAATCTGTCTATTCTATTTGTCTGTCTATTCTATCTATCTATCTCTTCGTGGATCAAAAAAAAAAAAAAATTCTATCTCTTCTATAAACAAAGAAACATCTTTCGGTTTGAACTTAATACTGTTTGACCAATGGGTTAATGATATTCGACCATATTTGAGTTTGAATGTATAATATGAGTTTATAGACTCCTAAGGTGCTGAGCTTCGGCCTTTTTTAGATGGGCTTCATCCCAATGAGTGTTCTAGATTGGTTTCTAGCCAATCTTAGATTTGGGTTTTGAATTGGACAAAAGATTGCTCTTTGAGCATGATGTTGTTTTCTAGTCTTGTAATATTTTCAAGATTAATAAAAAAAATTTGCCATTAAAAAAAAATTCAGTTTTTTTACTCATCGTACTCTAAAAATTGAACGATTCAGACCATAATGATGACATATCGATTGGACACAACGAGGCGTCCTACAACACCGTAATGCATGCATGTGTGCATTTCGGGATTCCCCTCTCCTCCCTTATTCCTCACGTTTGATCAGTTATGGCATCAGTTGCTCCTATCTCACAGGGGTGTTACAACAATTTACGAACTAAAAAACCAACCCACCAGTTCAGTTTGCGGTCGGGGTAAGGCCCTTTTTTTTGGCCCATTCGGTTCGGTCTTGATTTTTTGAAACTTTTGTCGGATTGAACCGACCGACTATATATTTTATATATTTATATTTTATATATACACACTTTAAATTAGATGAAAATTTTATGTTTCGGACGAATCGAAATCTCCGAAATTTCCGACCAGACCTATTCCATCATGAACTGAATCGGGTTGGAATTGGACCTGAAAATATTTGAACCAAATCGAATCCATCTTCGGAAATTTACCAAACTGAACCGAAATCACCCATTGTATCTCATCCCACGTTTCATTGTAACGGTCGAAGCAGAGAAACACTCTGGCGTTTTCACCCTCGACCTCTCTCCTTCTCTCTCTCTCTCTCTCTCTCTCTCTCTCTCTCTAAAAACAATGCCCGACCATCTTCCCGTGGATGTGGCGATGGAAATTCTCAAAAGACTACCGGTGAAGTCCCTCCTACGGTTCAGGTGCGTTTGTAAAACATGGCTCTCTCTCATCGCAAGCCCCGATTTCATCACACTACACCTTAATCAAACCACATCTGATTCCAACAAAACTCAAACCCTAGTTAGGCATTACTCTGAGGCTCACGGGAAAGAGATGTACTCTCTGCACTTTGATAATGAAACATTCACCGAAAATCATGCCGCGGGAATCGAATCCCAGTTTTGGGATAAAACAAGGTTTTATTTCAGAGTAGTGGGCAGTTGTAACGGTCTGGTGTGTTTGTCTGATGATTTGTTTGGGTACACCGATACTGTAATTCTGTGGAACCCCTAGATTACGCAGGCCTTTACCCTTCCGGTTCCTCGCTTCACTTGCGATCCCCTTCACCGCCATATGTTTGTTCTAGGGTTCGGGGTCGATCCCAATACTAACGATCATAAAGTTGTGAGGATGAATTATCTTCAGGGCGGTGAAGGGTACATGGTTCCTCTTTAAGGTTGAGGTTTTCTCGCTTTGCTCGGGTAGTTGGAGAGGCATTGAGACCACGTCTCCATATTGTGTTCCTGAACGATTCTGGTCGCAGGCTTTGATCAATGGGGTGGTTCATTGGGTCGCATATCATTTGACTAAGAAGAGTGGTTTTGCAGCTATTCGCAGTTTGGTTATGTCGTTCGATATGGGTAGTGAGGAATTCGGTGAATTGAATCTCCCAGGAAGTTTAGTCAGTGAGTGTCCTGAGGAAATGTCTGCTGCGGTATTTGGGGGATCGCTTACTATCGTCTGGCTTGATGGGTATGGATGTCGTTGTTCGGTTTGGGTGATGAAGGAATATGGCATTGCGGAGTCTTGGAGTAATCAGTTCAATATTGGAGGATTAGGCTTGGCACTGGGTCTTTGGAGAAATGGTGAAATACTACTGGCGACAACAAGAGGAGAGCTAGTCTCTTACAACTATGGGACTAGAAGACGTTGGAATATTGGAAAGTGTGGTGCTAAAGACTCGTTTCATGTGGATAGCTATAAGGAGAGCCTCATTTTGCTGACAGAAGTTAACAAAGCATGTGAAACGGGACCAAGAATGTTACGATCTGCATCTTGGTCGTCCGAAGAGGATTTGGGATGGAAGGACGACGCCAAGGACACTGCAGTTGAAAAGAATGAGGGTTGGATGCAGCCAGGGACCGTTCAGTTGTTTATAGCACTAACCTTGCTTTGTTGGCCAGCTGTATTTAGCACGCAATGGGAAAAAAGGACTGTTTAATATACCTTGCCAATTGAGTAGGCTTTTTCGCATTCAAAAGGGTAAAAAAATGTTCTTTATGGTTAGATGCAGCTTCGTTTTCTCTATACACAAAATAGAGATTCTCACTGCTTTCGTGTTTATTATTTTAGAGGTTATGCCATTCTTTGTTTTGCTTGTGTGATCATACTTCAGTCGATGAATTGGTTGAGCTTGTCATTAAGAGGTAGCTCCACGGATTTGCACTCTCTCTCTAGAATGACAGGTTACAATTGCATGTGTAGCTAAAAATGTTAGCGAGCAGCCTGAGTTCTGTTTGCAGTTTGCTGCTTGACACTTCAGTTTGTTCCTCCTTTGTCAGAAAACCTGTCTCGGCTTTGCTACCAGAGGCTCTGTCAGGACATTACAGTTGCAGTTATTTGTACAGAGCGTAGCTGCGTATCCGAACAACCACCTCTATTCCCATTGCTGTTTTCATATACTCCATGCATCTGTGTAATTTTTATTGGAAATCAAAACTTCAGAGTTCTTTCTGGATAGGTAATGGAAGTTATAGCATCACGTGGGAGTCATGAAACCATGCTTTTACCCTTCCTCCTTGTCAAACACATTCTCTGTTTCCTTTTCTTTTTGGGCAACCAGGAACTTGTCCAAGGCAAGGTCACTTTCGATCCATCCATGTATGGCGGACTCCAAATACTTGCAACTACAGACAAGTTAGGACTTAGGAGTATCAGGTAAGTGATGTAGTGAGCGGAAGTTGGACACTATACCTCAGGTTCATGATTGGTCCAACAACTTAAAAACACTGAGGGACCGAATGAGTTTAAGGTTGTCTATGTTCGCATGTTACTGAGACCTGTAAAATAGTTCCAGCGCGTTATTAGAAGGCTGCAATTGTGTTTGATTTTTTCCAAAACGCTTGCTTCTGGGTTTACTCATGGATTATCTGCTTAAGTAAAACTTGATGTGAATATTTCTTTGGTGTTCTTTTGCTTTCCAAAATCCTATTATGTCAGTTTAGTTTTGACATCTAGTTCTGAGGATTGATCTACGAAGTTTTCGTGTTCTTCATGAACTCTAGAAAGAGATATAGCACTAGATCGAGCTGCACGAGATCTTTAAATCAATGCCAACTACTATACATGCTCGTTTGTTGTTCACACAAAAGTTTCAAAACGAACTTGATGGATTGCAGATAATTACCTCAGATTACGTTATTCTCTCTTGCTTGCCGGCCCCTTCAAATAACACTTGTACAGATTGATTCACTTCGTATGGCTTTGTACGTACTTTTGAGTGTTCAACTATGTTTCTGCAATACAGGCATACGTATTCGCAATGTGTCGTGTGGAGGGAGGAGAAAAGACAGTTGCTAGGTTCTCTATGCCAGTCCAGGAGGGCAAAACAGAAACCAAAAGCAGAGAATTGATCATGTTGACATCTTTTTTTGCCAGCCAGTTTCCCATGCTAGTTTCTTCCTATTTGTTTTCACTTTCCCAGTATCTGCTGAAAATATACACAAACCTCAATATATGCTTCAAAATGTTCAATCCACATCACTGCATCAAGTTCATGAAGTCCAATTCACGTATTTCAAACGCTGGCAATTGCGGCAGTTCTGAGCTCGCGATTGACTAAGCATATTTCCACCTACATATGATCTCGGTTGGGGGTGTAGTTCTACTCCGGCATAATAAAACTACGACGACCCTGGACGAATCACAAAGATCTTCCCTTACAGTGACCATGAGAGGATTGCGGAACAAATGAACCGTATCGTGGAAGAATCATGTCGCACGAGATCCAACAAAGCCATTCTTAAGATGAAGCCATATTAGGAGCTGCCATAGTAGGAGATTTTGGAGTATGTACAAAGGACCAATCTGGATTAATATTCTTGCAAAACGCCACTGGGATTCATAATCAAAGGAGACATAGATCACCTTAGCTGAGAAGTTATATGTTGCCACTTTTCTTCCAAGGTCCAAATTCCTACCATTCTAGCAGCTTTAGGCCCCCGTTCTGCTAAGATTCTTATTTTTAAGTACGTATTTTACTATTTTACGAGACATGTCTTTCTCTCACAATACATTACCTTTAATTCAAATAATAATTACTTATTTTAGTTAGTGAAACAATAATAGCTTGCCGATTTTTCTACAAGTATTGTCAAGAATGATAACAAAGAAATGATGAAATATTGAAGTTTTGACTCAACCTCTAGTGCGATATATTCGTCCAGATACATAACCAGAATCTCTCTCATGCAGCTTGAGAATGAGATTGGAAATCCTTTCTACTAGTGAATGGGAACAATGTTCTCAAGAATAACCATGGCATGGATGAGAAGCATACCAAATGCTGGAGTTTTGTGTGGATGTTAATTTTTTTTTAATTTGAACGCAATGAACGGAAAAAAAATTTCATTAATCTTTGAAATTGTTACAAAGACTAATAGGACAAGAAGAACGGCATCGTAGTACTAACAAAGCGAAGAATAATCGTTTACCCAGTACGAGACCCAATCCCATGTGGATGTTATATTATCATCTCCCCAATACATTTCGTAGAGCAAAATGCGGCACAAACCCAGCCCGGTCCGGTGATTGTATCAAGTTGGCTCTCTTGACATGGAAAGCTAGCTGGGGGCGATCAGAATACAAAGTTCTACTCCAGTAGTTTTCTTCTGTGAGTTTGGTTGTGTATCAAGTCATTCGCGGTCTATTTCAACAGGTTTTGTCATGCATTAATGGGAAGTAGGTCTTATTCAAAGGCTCTGTCCCATTTGAAGACTTGACTTAAGGCATCCCAATTTTCAGGTCATTTGCTTTTTAGTAAACTAGCAAACCTGGAGAAGCCTACAACGCAACATAATAGAAAAATTTGTTACAAAAATACTGGTAATCAAGAAAAGGCGCAACTTACCAGAAAATATATGCAACTCTTTTGGAGTTTACTGTAGTTGTAACTTCACCAAAAAAAATCGTAAGTAGTACCACAATAATGCGTAACTAATGAACCAAAACTACGTGTATCATACAAAATATGCCTACTATGTACAAAAAAAAAAAAAAAAAGACCCAATAAAATGTGCGTACCATATACTTCCAAGGTACATCCTTGTGTAACTAAATACACCAATAAAATGTGTAAAAAACAGCAAAAATGTGTATAAAATTTGTACCATACATGACCCAGGTGTACCATAGCTTTCTCCAACATTGAATCTACGTGCGTAAAGAAAGTGGGTTCCGACATCCTCTTGCTATCATCTTTTCACCCTTTTGTTGTCTGTTGATTCGTTGAAGAAAACAATCCAACGAAAACTTTCCAACGAAAACTTTCCAACTCCAATTGGGAACCAAGAAGAACCATTCGAATGGACTCTAATTACACGGCAATTGGCAAGAGCCAAGAACTATTTTCTCCTTGGTAAGTAGTTGGCAAGAACTATTGAAATTTAAATTAGAAACTCTAAAGGAGAGTCAAGTCCATGGGCAATGATTTAGACCTCTCGAATTCTCAAAGTCAGTCGTTATCTAGAGGGGAAGAAAAATAGTCATTGGAATAATATTCTACAGCACATGACTTGACTTTGGGGTACTGGAAACACTATCTTATTAGGATCAATGGATTTAGACCAGAAAACAAGTGTACTAAGGTCAAGCAAATATCAGCTTGACTAGAACACCAACACTATCTTAAATTACGGTTATCAGCAAGCACCAAATTCCGTGTTTATGATTCCTATTACCACATGGGTATGGCAGTGTTAAAAAATTACTACGCTTTTCGTGCACATTGTTTTTCTGTTGTAACCGGCTTTATGCAACCGTCTAGCCTTGCTTGCAAATCAAAGCTGCAATAACCAATGATCGCTTTGGAGCTATGAACTCGTACGTGGAATGAATCCACCTACTTTTGTCAATGGTTTCGGTGTAAAATGTGGCCGCCAACACCAGAGGGTCATTGAGTTGAAGCTCGATCATCAACAGCTATCCGGGTCTGTTTCGCCTCACATTAGAAATTTGAGCTTTCTCAGGGTACTATATATGGTTGCAAATTAAACAACATCTTGAGTGGTGAAAATCCCTCCGGAAGTTGGCCACTTAGCGAAGACTACAAAGAATGTCGTTGGGGAACAATACCATTACGGGTCAAATCCCCGATAATATATCTGGTTGTTCTAAGCTTATTACCCTTGAATTCACTGGCAATGGGTTGACAGGTGAAATTCCTGCGGAGCTCGGTGTTTTGATGACTGAGCTCGAGTCACTATCTATTGCAAAAAACAATCTAACTGGAGGTTTGCCTTCTACTCTTGGGAATCTATCTTCTCTTGCATTATTTTATGCAACTTATAATAAGATTGGCGGTAATATACCAGCTACTCTTGGTCGGGGGGGAAAAATGGAACTTCTCTTAGAGCATATCCAACCCATGCTCTATTCCTCTGAGAGTATGGAACTCTTCCAACTCATCCTCTCAAGCCTCCTCTATTTGAGAGGATGAGATTTTGATCCTCCATATTTAGAGGATGAGAGAAAATATGGAGGATCTCTTCTATAATACTATTCACCTTTTAAAATGACATTTGTATCCTTATGAGCTTTTGTTTTTGTCAACCATATCTTTTCACTCTTGCACATTTATGTCAACCTTTTAACACTGGAGTGGAAGCCATGGGCTCTAGAAAATTGGAGTAAAGAACAAGTGGGAGGAAGGGGGAAATGTAGAGGAAGCCATGGGGTTTACAAAACTGGAGTAAAAAACAGGAGGGGAACTTATTTTGCTATGGCAGAGGTTAATTTTGGAGGAAATTTTTGGAGGGAATTGATAACGGTTAATTTCTGAGGAAAATTTTAGAGGAAAAAATAGAGGGTTTATGGTTGGAGTAAATAGGAATAGTGATCTCCAATCCAATACTCTATTTGAGAGTATCAAAATACTCTATTTTATTCACAAAGTGCTTTTAGAGGAAATCACTATTCCTATTTACCCCAACCATAAACCCTCTATTTTTTCCTCTAAAATTTTCCTCCAAAATTAACCTATATCAATTCCCTCTAAAAACACCCTCCAAAAATTCCCTCAAAAATTAATCTCTACCATAGCAAAATAAGTTCCCCTCCTGTTTTTTACTCCAGTTTTGTAGACCCCATTGCTTCCTCTACATTTTCACCTCCCTCCCACTTGTTCTTTACTCCAATTTTCTAGAGCCCATGGCTTCCACTCCGGTGTTAAAAGGTTGATGTAAATGTGCAAGAGTGAAAGGATATGGTTGACATAAACAAAAGCTCATAAGGATACAAATGCCATTTTAAAAGGTGAATAGTGTTATAGAAGAGATCCTCCATATTTTCTCCCATCCTCTAAACATGGAGGATCAAAATCCCATCCTCTCAAATAGAGGAGGCTTGAGAGGATGGATTGGAAGAGTTCCATACTCTCAAATGGAGGAATAGAGCATGGGTTAGAGATGCTTAAGGGTGAACAATTTGGTTGGTGCCGTTCCTTTCTCATTATATAATCTCTCTTCTATCACAGAATTTTGAAGTTATGAATAACCAAATTGAATCACTCTTCCTAATCTCTGTCACCTTACGATCAAAAGCAAAAAAAAAAAATACAAAAGTGAAAAAAATACTACCAAATAGCTGTCTGTTTTTTCCTAATGTGTCATCTTATATGAATTGTTTTATTATCGGTTCAAATTTTTACATTGTCGAGAAGAATGATTAATCTTAAAAATTACGAGGAAAAACTCACCAAAAAGTAAAAAAAGTAAAAAAAAAATAACGGAAAAAGATTTAGACAAAAAAAAAATCGGGAAGAATGGAGCCTTAAGGCATGTTCTGCTAAAGTTTTTATTTTTTAAATATTTATAATTCGCTTTCTCACAATACATCACATTTAATTAAAAAAAAAAAAGTACTTATTTTAATAAGAGGAATAAGGCCTAATGTAAATTTTGTTCACAAGTTAAGAGCTAAATTTCGTTATGAAGATGCAAGGTAAACCGACACCCCACACCAACCAAGCGTACCGATAGGCCCATGCGATCCACTCCGGAGCCCTGCACTGATGATGCGAGCCGTTCAATAATTTAAAAAAAAAAATGAGCGGACTCATGAAAAATCAGCTCAATGCGATATGTGTGCGCGCTCGATCCAATGTTCTATTTTTTTATAAATCTGATCGGTATGGGGTGTTTGCTTCTATAGATTTCTCGATTTTTCATTATTCCTTATAAATTTATAATCAAGACTTAAAGCCATATTTGGAATTGCAAAACACACCCACATGATTCACATGGAGCCGTTTGTGTACATCCGCGTGCGTATCTTATTAACCGGTGCGTATCTCCTCGTGCGTATCTTATTAACTGGATGAAATCTTCCCTCGTGCAAAAAATTTGAATTTCTTAACGCATTCTAGAGAGAGAGAGAGAGAGAGAGAGGGGGTGGGGGGGGGGGGGGGGGGGGGGGGGCGGTGGTGTGGTTGTGCAACGAATCCTATTGTTGAAACTTGAAAGTATGTTTGGGAACATACCGTTAAAAAATTAGGCCTTTTCCTTTGCATACACGTTTTCTTCCGTAGCGGTTTGATCCCAATTTCAAAATCCCCTCTCTCTCTCTCTCCAAATCCCTTCGTACCTCTCTCAAACCCTACGATCCCAATCTTACCACTGCAATCTCTGGTGACACCGGTGAAGATTGTCAGAAGTCTGGTGGTAACGGCATTGAAACTGTTTGGGGGTTTCTCTGAATTTTGACGATCACAGTTTTGAGGTTTCTCCCAAAAAAACCCTAGATATGAGAAGTGAAGAAGGCAATGGCTCTTTGGGCAACTGAATACGAAAGCGTAAGGTTCAATTTGTGAGTTATTTTCCTCTGTCCTGCCGTCTCCTTGCTTGGTTTGTTTCACTTATGCGCTACTCTGTTTTCTTTTGTCTTTTGTTGCCAATCTTCACAGTCGATCGAGAGAGAGAGAGAGAGAGAGAGAGAGAGAGAGAGAGAGAGAGAGAGAGATTATATGTTTGTCATTCCTGATTTATTTAAGTCATTGATAGATAGAATAGATGAATCATATTTGTGGTTGAACACATATAGCATAATCGGACTTGGGGTTTTGGTATAATAATGAGATTATGTGGGAAGGCAATTTCATCCCTCGTTTCACTACGGGTTTGTTAATTTTAGGGCAGTTATCATTTTAACCCAGGTATGAGTTTGATTATTGTAGGCATGGGTTTGATTTCTGTGCATGGGTTTGGTTTAACTGGAAAATTTGGTTTCCCATACTTTTCGTTCCTCACCTGCTCCCCGTTCCCTTCTCTCCGCAGATACATGCACCGACGCGTACCATCTATCGATCTTCTTCCACATGCTGTTGAGCTTATAATCATTTGCCCAATTTAGGTTTCAAACTTTTTTCTGAGCAAAATCAGCATGACAGAAGAAGGTACGCTAGTCGCCATCCCGTTCTTTTTTGAGATCACTGTCACGAAATCTATGAATTCTCTAATTCAATGTATTTGTATAATTATTGATGGTTCGGTTCATATGGCTGGCTGAAGGTGAAAATGAATCGCCCAGACCTCGGGCTTCTCCCTACGACGAGGCAATGGACGCTTTGTCATCTCTGATAACGAAATGCAGCCGTGCGGATAAGACCAACAAAGGAGATCGATTCGACATTCTGTACGATTATATCAAGGTGATTATGTTATTACTGGTAATTTGGTTTGGTTATACGGTGACTTAATTGCTGTACGTACGTTTGTTGTTAATGTTGAGCTGATGGTTTGCTGTGTATGAACTGCAGATGCTGGATTTGGAGGTGCCGATTTCAAAGATGAAGGGTATTCATGTTGCTGGAACCAAAGGAAAGGTAGCATGATTTCCCGTTTTCTATGTAAGGAGTAAAAGAAGAATCTGGTTTAGCTGTGACTGTGGTGGCTTATTTCTCGAACCGCATATGAATTGGTTCTAATCCAGAGAAATTAGGCTGCAACGAACCGAGTGTTTGCGAGCAGCTTGAGGCTGGGCTCATTATGGGCTCGGCTTGTTTACTAACAAGCAGAGCTCGAGCTTGAGTTTCAAGCTCGTTTAGTAAAGCTCCAGTTATTTGTATCGTGGCCTGTTTGTATAAGCTCGACTCGTTTAGTAAAAGAACCAAGCTTGAACATCTTGATATTTAACAAGTTGAGCTCGAGCTACATTATTTGGGCTCGACTTGAGTTCGAGCCGAGGTTGAACACTTAAAAGCTCGGCTCATCTCATCTCGTTTCCAGCCCTAAGAGTAACACAGCTCGAATTTATTTCATGTTCATTAGTCGTAGAGTGTTACGGTCCACGAAGAGAGGTAGTTGCAAGTTGCAACAGCAAAGAAAAGCAATGGGTTGCCACTAATGGAAATGCTAGGCAGAGGGGATGACTTAAGTTGACATGGTAAAAAGTTATGAATCTACTGAATTTAATCGAACATACAGCCCTTGACAGAGTGGAATCGTGAATGCATGGTTTATACATGAAAGATATGTGTGTAGAACATTGGCTCAATTGGATGCACATCTTATTTGACTTTTTTGCTTTCTATGTGAAGTTTGAACTTCCAATCGAACATATTTGCGGTTTTGCCATAGCATATGGGGTATTTATTTAGCTAGATGTATAATGGGAGTTAGCTCTTTAGTGTTCAAATACGATTCGATTACTCAACTAGAACTCAAGGTATTCTCTCTCTCTCTCTCTTAGCATGTTGTATACTGTATGGTGTTGTACACTGCCAACAACGTTTTTTCTGGAGTAGTTAATATGGGTGGTTGTTAGTCAAGTTAAAAAATTCAGGGCTTACAATATGAGATTCAATTGATCTATAGTGTTTTTTTTTGTGTGGACAAAATCAAAATTAATCTAAAGAACAGACGATTCAGAACATTATGGACTCTCTCTCTCTCCCCCCATGGGACTAGGGTTAGAACATCATGGACTCGTAGTTTTCCTGTTTTGAGCTCTATCTCCTCATCGTCTTTGTCTAATTTCTCCCTATAGAGCTTGCAATCAGCTCCCTAGTGGTAATTTTCCTTACGACTTTTGGTTCAGTGTCATATCTAGATTGAGTAATTTGCTCAAGCCTTTTGCGTTGGTTAGAGCTACAACAAAGAAGAGAATTGTTTTGTTCTCTTTTGTGAGTTTCTATGTTGGAGAGGTAATTTTCCATTCTATGATTTGTGTGGTATATGGTAATATAGATGTACGTTTGCTTTAGAATTGCCGCTTTAAATAATGCATCGATTCCATTTATGGTGTCCCTAGGATCATTAAATCACTCAATGCACTGGATTTTACAACATGTCACTGAATCATGAGGCTTATAAGGCAGCTACATAGGTTCAAAAAAACAGTATTTATTTATTTTTTTGTAAAAAGAGTTTGTAAGCATCAGTAATAGATGCCCACATAAATACCCACTAAGGTGTGAAGAAAGGAAAAAAAGCAAGGTAGAGGGAAAACGGAGGAAACAGAAAGGAAAGAAAAAGGGAAGATGAGATAAAATATAGTAATTGGTGAGACAACTTACTCTATTAAAGTTATCGTGGGTAGGCAGTAATTATGTTTTTCTTTTTTTATGTACCCTAATAGATTTTTCCGTGTTATCTTTCTGGTTCATTTTATTTTATCTTATATATAGTAGGGGATACAGATTTGCCTATGTTGGACCTCCTTTGTCATCTTGTATGTGTGCACTAGCTGAACACTTTGATTGCCCTTTGGAGTTTAATAGTTAAAATCAACTGAAGGGTGATGACGAGTATGCTCCTTACAAACTCGATTTTCCAATGCTTAAGATAAGTATCAAGTGAATCCTCTATCTGATTTTCTCTATGTTTTCCTTCACATGATTTACATTCGATTATTTTTTGGATAAAAGCCACTACATGCAATGTACAATACTACAATTGGAGGAACTCGCTTAAAATCGATGATTACTGAACTAATGTGAACGTATAAGGCTTCAACTTAGTATAAAATGCTTTGGAATATGTTGCTTTCATCATTGTCTTCGTGAGTGATTTTAAAGAATTGGTGTCGAAGCCGTAAAACTATTGTGTTTGTTTGTTTCCGTGAATAATTGTATTGTTTGGTATGTTTGAGATGATTTAAGGAGATAAGAGAATAACATGATTTCAAAGAAGCTAATATTTTTTTTGTTGCGTTTGGAGAGAGACGAGAGCAAAGAGTTATTAGTAAAAAAAAACTCCATTTTCTGCTTGATTAGTGGAGAAGAAAAATATTGTATGCAAGACTCATTTAGTTGGCATTCACATTCAATTCCATGAAAAATTCAAGATCCAAACACATCGTGAAAGCTCAATTTCCATATGGGGGTCATGTATTGATAATTAACGAGTGATTTCAAAAAGTTGGTATTTATTCTCCAAGAAATCATTTTTTAGGTTGTGGGTCTCACAAGTCTTGGATACATATATCTGTTTTGCTGGTATTTGATCGGGAACTGGAAATTTACTTCTGTCATTTATTTTTCTTCGTACTCTTGTTGGCAAATATTTTGTATCTTGTGATGGTATATACATTGTTCACATATATACATAAATGCTGTTTTGATTGCCAGAAGATGATTCTGAATGATGCTCTTGGTCCTTGGTCACTCCGAGTATTTCCCCGAAGGTATTCAACTCAAATTCTCATTTCTTGGGTTCATATGGTGGCATCCCTCCTCTGCCTTCCCATGTTTCATATCAAAGCATTAGAAGTTCATGGAAACCTTTCAAGGGCTGACATTGCAGTCTTCCATCGGTATGTCAAGTTGATGCTCTCTCATTTGTTTCATTTAGGTTGTATGTTTTGAAATTAGATCTTGGATTTATGTAATTGGAGTGATTTTTGCGGTAAAAAAGCTTAATTTCTTGTACCCAGATTATATGATGTTAGATGAAGGAATATACGGCTTTTGTTCCTGCTAAGTGATGTTTTTTCAATGTTGTCATTTTTCTTCAAAATCTTAGTCGATCAAGGCTTGGAATTATTTTGGCTTCTTTCAGCCTAAATTATCCAGCAATCGGGAGCTCATGTTTTTTGAAAAAAAATGTCTATCTAAAAATCCTGGTTGTTCAATTGCTTTTTACTCAACGTGGTTGTTGGATCAAATTGAGGTTGGGGAATGATACACGTTTATCCTCTCCCTTTCCTCTATTTCGCGCGCGCTCTCTCTCTCTCCATTTCAAATTTTGAACGATTATCGCCTCTCTCTCATATCTAACGATTACCCCCTCTCTCTCTCATGTTTATTCGATCTCGCACAGTATAGATGTCTGAATACCAAACTCTGTGGCAACTCAAGGAACGTCATTAAATCAGGCAATCTCTCGCCGCGCCACGGGATGACGGGTAGTGGATGGTTGGGGATCGGTAGGAAGTGCTCAGAGGGTGGAGGATTAAACGTACCCAAAACTCTGCGCACTAAATCTCATGGCAAGTTCACACTTCGGGTTGTTCTCAGGTAAGAAATTGGTTCCTCTGTCATCTAGGTGAGTTCTCTTAGGGTTGTTCTCCAGTTTTCGATTGAATGAGTTGTTGAAATGTGCAAAATTCTCTGATTTTATGGTATACAGTTCTTTTATTCTTGATGGGGTTCCCCCCTTGCTTAATCTCTGGTAAGAATTTGAATGAAGAACTGATATATCGGAACTCACCATATGTTTGACAAAAGGCCACTATGAAACCATCGATGGACAAATAAAAAATGGAAGCAACAAACTGAGATTTTCTTGCTTTGTTCGGTTGCCTTTTCATTTTCGTTTTAGTTTTGGAAACCAATCATTACCCTACTTCTTTCCCCAATCATTACCCTATTTTTTCAATTATTTCTTTCTCATCTCTCTCAATCTCTCTCTAATCATTACCACTATTTTCAATCATTACTCTATTTCTCTCTCCACCCACTACCAAAACTAAACTAAACTAAACTCTCAACCAAACACTACCTCTATTTCTGTCTTTTGATTTGTATATCGAAACAGGAACATCAATTTCAATTGCCTTTCAAGTGTTTGGCAAAAGGTCCCAACTACCATATCCTTATGCTTTCAAATCATTTTTGGCCTCATATTTAGAATCTTCAAGAAAGTATTTCCCACGAAATTACATTTCCAACTTTTGTTTACTATTGTAGCCATTGGATTTGACTGGCAAAGTGAAATTCGGCTTCAGCTGGTGAAGATTAAATCGAGAACTTCGCACAGCAGCAATCAGCTTCTCACCAAACCATCATTCTGTGTAAGAATCTTTATTTTATGTGTTCTTCATTCGTTTTTGTGGTTGAGTTTGATCGATTCAATTGTTGGCTGGTTATAAATCATTATCTGTAAACATTGAAGAAATCTAACCGGTGGATATAAAAGTTGCTTCATTGATTGACTTTTGAGTATGGTTATGAAGAGAGCACAATGGGTAGCATCGAATTTGTCTCCAATATGTTGCTTCTCATTTTTTTTTTGAAAAAAATGTGTCAGGTATTGAAGGCATAGAGGTAATGTTCAAAGGTAGCATTTCAAGGTTGTTGAAATCCTTACTGGTAAGAGATCCTCCCCCGACTTCTGACAATATTTGGAAGAAACTTTTGAATTGGTTGGTTGATTTGGGTTTGATTCGTGCCTTTAGGTATGGCTGTATGTGCAATTTGCTAGGCTTAATAAACTGTGATTAGAAATAAATGAAGAAGAAGCCTGTAGGCGTGAAATCTATGCGTTCCACTGTCTAATTTATTATTTGATCACGTTTCATGATCCTTACTAAAGTCATGAGGATACATATTTCGTGTGTTAAGAATGCGGTATGATGGGATTAGAAATGTTTTTCCCCTCCTTTTTGGTTAGATAATCATGTTAATATGGTTGTTTGAGAAGTACTTATATTTGTTGTCAACTCTTCCTACAAGTCAATCTTTAGCTTTTCCAAAAAAAATGATTTCATTCTTTCTGTTCTAGGTTTTTGTACTATTTGATTATCTTTAGGCAAAGATTTATTTGATCAAGACTTATGTTGATTGCTCTTTACCGACTTCTCTTATATGGACGATGAAAGCAATAAAAAGTGAATAACAGGTTTGTAGTGTGGATTACGCTACAAATGGTTATGGGTTTGTGCTAGTCAGAGGTGGTTTAGAGTTTGGAAGGAGTCAAATTTCATTTGTAGGGTTCATTAGTATGTGAGATTGAGGTGCTATAAAATAAAATCTTGCAACATGAATTTGATGCTTTTGTACAGAGTTAATTTTTTATTGCTTCGATTGTGTTGATTGTTGGCTTCAAAAGGGGAGATTGGAGAGGGCTGGGATGTGTAGAGCGGGATTAGGCTGCAAATGGTAACGGGTTTGGGCGATTTACAAGGGTTTAAAATTTGGGGATGTTGGAAGGAGTCGAGTAGATACATTGTCATTTTGGTGAGGCTTGAGACCTATTGGTATTCAGTGTCATCTTATTGCGATATTGCGATTATCTTATTTGCATAGTTTGACAACTTCAAGCAAAAAAAAAAGAACAAAGAAAAGCTGTCCTTATTCAATTTTTTTAATCTTTTCTTCACAGGGTGGATAGAGAACTTAAGTCTCTAATACTTAATCTTTTGGAACACGTTAGATGGCCTAAAACATGTGAATTTGCATCCCAAATGCTTCTTCTTCTTTCTTCTTTCTTTTTTTTTTTTCCATATATGCAATCAATTTTTAGCACACATGAGCCCGACATAGTTTATTTATTTTTATGTTTTTGCATCCGAAATGCTTCTTTTATGTTTTTAGGGATCTTTTGCTAAATGTAATGTAGTGGTTATATGAAATGCCTTGGTGGAATTGGAATGCGTTGGTTTTCATTTTTTGTATATGATGGGTACCAGTGAAGGAGTTATGGACATACATAGAAGCTTAGGGTAAAAAAACTTATTTCATTGCCCTTTAATTTCACAAATTGGCCTCTAAATATCCATTCGTATCTCTTGAAGGAAAAAGGAATATTAGGTGATGCCCATTTACAAGAGAAAAGAGCTGATAATTTGGATAGTGGTATATTAGGTTGATTGTAAATTGTTGAAGGGGTGTAGAGAAGTTGGGTAATGTGGAGATTCTGAAGTTAATTGGTCTCATAAACAAACTAACAGCGATTACCTGTTTTTGTTCTCGATACAGTTTACGTGTACTTCTGTATTCCCATAGTGATGAGTTGCTAAATTTATGATTGCTTCGGTACACAAGGTTTAAACTTTAAACAATGTGGTGGAAGTAAAGCTGCAAAATGAATGTTTAGAGGGTCTTGAAACATCTAACTGGGAATGAACATGTTCATAATAGCTATGATCATTTTATGTTGCTTCCCCTTTTGTATGTTTTTTTTTTGGTTAGTTATTGGTCAAACACTATTGACCAATAACTAAAGTCAATGGTTGCGGGTAGGAGAAAATATCGTTGGTTAGAAATCCCATTTGACTATGCAATTTTATGTGTGTTGCAGCTTGCCTTCAGCTTAGTTCTTTGATCGTGAGGATCTTAGGGTACCGCCTTGTTATACCTTCGTTTGCCTTACTCTCACCTTGAAATTACGTATTCACATTGGTTGTGTTTTTGTCGATATAATGGGAAAGTGAAAGACTGTGAAGCTAAGGGGTTTGAATAACACAGCTTGGGCAAGTCTCCTATTTCGCGCTCACACCACCAGGCATTTACTTACGCAGTATTCCTTTGATAACAGATGTAGTGAATCTGATGGATTTACTGGAAGTATTGAATCTGACCAAAGAAAATCCAGCTCCCATCAGCCTCATAGGAATCTGATTGAGGATTGCCAGATTTGTAGTAAGAGCTCTATGAATCACACTCTACGAGAGGGCAACAAAGTGACTGATGTTCCAAAAAATATTGGTGGGACTCAGTGGTGTACTTTGAAAAACCCAACAGTGGTTTCTAAAGGGGAAATGTTTTTGCAGCTAACATTATAGCAGGTTGTATTCGAGAGGCAATGCTGCCTTTTTTTGACTCCAGTAATTTGTGTTGGTTGATTTTTCAACATTCCAAAAAAAATAGAGTTGGGCATGTCCCCTATAAATGTCCCCTTTGAAGTGGAAGCTAATATGGCCATGTTTGTTTTAGTCTTATTGAACTTATTTAGAGTTTTAGTTCTTCTTGCTATGGTCATTGGCTTCTAAACGGGAAGGAGAGTGGCTAATAGTGGGGAATGATACTTCATTTACGTGGTGTTTAAAATGTGTTGCGTTGTGCCTCTAGGCACGGGCCATTACTATTAAATGTACTTACTAAATTTAGATAGTTTTGTTGTCATTGTTAGTTTTTTTTTTTTTCGACACTAGGACAAAGAAATGGAGAAGGCAAAGTCCAAGGGAAAAGAAAAGTCATCTATGCAAATAAGGGAAAAGATAATGCATCTCTCTCTGTCTCTTTCTTCCATACTGCATAGCCCGAAGGTAACAGATTTTAACATTTTACTCTTTTCCCCCCCTTTGGCTATATTTTTTGTATATCGAACGCTCACATTTGAGAACCTATTTGTGAACTCATTTGTTCTCTATCAAGTGTCATTTCTACAAGTTAGTCTGCTATAGCTTCGTGATTTCAAGGATAGGAAGTTCATGGGGACAACAAGGAGAGCATAAAGGTAACCAATTCAAACTCCGTTTTATCCTTTGTTTTGGTGTTTCCAATCAATCATTAAATGTCTTTATTTCTTTATCCTTTGAACAATGAAACAATGAAACAAAAATTGGTTTAGAAAATGTTTAGCTTAGAAAGTTGGAATTCTGTTTCCAATCAAAAATTGGTTTATAGTCCTCTTCAACGCTTAGCTTTCTTAGAGAACTCAAGGTTTGGTCACATTGATAGTTGAAAGAATGAAATGCATTTAACTTGGAATTCTGTTAATTTGTTCACTACCATTCAGAAACCCATCATCTACTTTCATTAACACGTGCCCCATCAATTTGGATCCACTATGCCACTCGAAGATGTTATTTTTGCAGGGTTGAGATTTTGGAAATTGCAAGAAAGTTAGGATCTCAAACCTCTCTCCCGGTCCCATAATGCTATGTGAGGCTCTCGGCTCCACCAACCAGGAGGACAACAAATTGAATGAATGAAAATATTTTCTCCCCTTCCTGAAATGATTGGGGTTGTCAGTGATTTTTTCTTTCAGTTAATTAGATGTAGAGGATTTGTTTCTCCTTTGAAAGTAGAGAAAGGGAGCGTGCATTTTGATGCCTATCTATGCTATGTTCATTTCTTTGGTGTTCAACCTGTCGGTGTCTGTAACTTTTGGTTTGACTATTTCATTTTTTTACCAAAATTACACACTCCTCGACCAAGAAAAATAACTACAGACCTTTTGATAATTCATTTCAGTTGTGTTCATAAACTTGTTGTGAGGCACGGGCAATTTCTAGTGCATATATATATATATATATATATATATATATATATATATATATATATATATATATATATATATATATATATATATATATAGGAGGCATGTAATAATGTAGTATTGCATATATCTAGGAGACATATGCTATGGTAGATTGAAGTCGTCAGAGAGTGTTAAGGCCATGGAGCAGAAATATTGCCTTCACATTGCTGCTCTAGGATTATATATCCAGATTGGGATGGGTCCAATAACGTGTAGTACATAACCATTAAGACATCTGTCATAAGCTTTGACTGTGTGACAAACCTATTGAATTTATGGACCTGTGTTCAAACGAAATGGGAAACAGGATTGTGAAGCTTATCCTAAATAAACAGGGGAAGGCTTTGTTGAGTTGAGTTGAGATGAGATGATACTTTCCAGTCTGTTCCTTGCTATTTATTAGCCGTGGTTACAATATTCAACTATTATTCGGTTGATTAAGTCATCTAATCATGGTTAGCAGTGACTTTTTCTATTTTTGTAATTTTTTAGTGATTGTAAGTAGGCATGTACTCATGTAAGTTCTTGATTTTCTGTTTCATATCAACTTGCAACCTCATGATTATATGCAGATTTGGGTACCCACAAATCCTGGAGGGGCTGAGAGGCTTGCCCTATGTATCATTGAATCTGAGTCAGATTTTTATCTCCACAACTTGTGGGGTCTGCCTAATGAGGTATGTACCTTTTACCATAGAACCAACAGAGAGGTATACCATAAATTTGACTTTTTGATTTTTCCCTTTTGGTGGTGGTATGGTGGCTGATAAAATCTTTGATGAGCTCTCTCTCTTCATTGGGGAAAGAGAGAAGGAAAACTAGAAGAAATACAAAACAAAATGTCCTAAAATGGCTAAAAATGGTATCTTCTGTTCTGTCACTATGGCAGATACATGAACGCTAATATGTTTTGTAGGTCATTGAATACAAAGAAAAATGAGTTATAGAGCAAGAGTGGCAGGAAAAAGGTTTTTGTCATATAATAGGAGCTCTAGGATAAGTGTGATGTGGAAAATAAATGCCAAATTCAACTTGTATTGGGCCTTCATAACATGGATGGTTGCTAGAAACTTCCGGTTCTTAACACAAAATGCTGCGGATGACTGCACTTTCTCTCATGATTAGTGAATGATTTTGTTATTTTGAATTAAGTTAACTGAGTGGTTTAGTAATGATTGTCGGATGTAGTTGTCAAACCAGAGTATCTCATGGCCTTCACTGTTGGTTATGATCAAAAGAAGAATATTGATGCAGCAGTCAAAAAAGTTGGGCTGATTTCTCTTTCTCTCTCTCTCTCTCTCTCTCTCACATTGTGATTCCATGGTTTTACAGTTATCACAGAACTTCACCATTTTGCTGTAACGTTATGATGGTTGGACAAGTGAGTGATGAATTTGAGTGGTCTAAGCGAGCTATCCACGTAAGTGTCCGGAAAAAAGTAAATGGTAAATCTGTTATGCCTACTTCTGCCTCCTAACAACGTTTTTAGATAGGCTGTATTGGCTTTTTATTGAAGCATATTAGATTAACTAATTTTTACCTAATTTTATATCAAAACTCGTTGCAATTTGTGCAAGGTGGTATGCCAAACGTTTTCTGCATCCTAGGATCGTGGCAACCAACGATTATGTTTTTATTAGGGATGACGACCTCGGGGTTGAGCATTTTGATCCAGAGGAGTGAGTGAAAATTTCAGTATCTTTTTGAATGAAATGTTTAAATGGATTGGGTTTGTTAATGTTATCAATTAAATGCAGATATATTAAACTGGTGAGGAAGCATGGATTGGAAATTTCTAAGCTAGGTTTTTGGAGCCAAATGGTGATTTTATATGGCAGATGACCAACAAGAGGGATGACAGTGAAGTTTACACGTGAGATGATCTGTATTTATTGTTGCTTCGTTAGATAAACTTGTACTGTTGCTCGATACTCTTTTGTTTTGTTTTGATTTTTTTTTTAAATTTTGTCTTCTAGAGAAATAGAAGAGATACGGTGCACTGATCCACACTTGCCTCCATGTGTAGCGTATGTATTCAGTTTACATCTATTTTTTATGTACAAACTCATTTTGGGTTTTCACATAGCTTCTTCATATGGTAAATTGTCTTGCTGATTATCTTTTGTTGAAAATTCACAGATTTGTTGAAATCATGGCACCTGTGTTTTCTCGAGACGCATGGCGCTGTGTTTGACATATGATTTAGGTACAAAACATTATCTTCATGTTTTCCTATCGCTCCCCACCCTTCAAGCTGTCTTTGGTAAGTATTAAAATTCTTATCTTGCAATGCAAATTTACTTGGTCCACGGCTGGGGTCTTGATTTTGCTATTCGAAAATGCGTAGATGTCAGTTATCACCTTGTGCTATCTCTATTCATATGCCTGTCTAGCCTATAATTATAATGGGGAAATGGTAACCATTGCTCAATGGGCTTTGGATAGCCTTAAAATTTGTGTAATATGTATCCCAAGACGCTTCTAGATTTCAAAACTTGGGTTACATTTTACACATAAATACATATAATCTTTTAATATAGGCTTATAATAGTACTATAAAAAATTATATGGAAACATGGATACGGGTGTGCTTTTTTTTTTTTCCTTTTTTTCTAAAGTCAATTATCTTTTTTCTTGGGAATGCTTATGTGGAATATTTCCAAATCATATCGCATGGAATACTCCTCTCCAGCATCTTTCGGCTGCATCACCACCTCTTTTTAGTGGTAATGATTGTAGCTTTTCATGTAATACGATACCCACAGTTGGTAGGCGAAAGCTACAACCTTTTTTGGCCCCACCAAGATCTTCCATTGAGATGCCGTGGAGTATTTTTTAACCTGCTTCAAAAGGCGAGAAGCTAAAGTGGTGGTGAACTCTAGCATGTCTCCCATATATCATATCCCTCCACGATACATGGAAGTATTGGGAAGCTGCGTATTGTCTTTACCCATTCTTGGGTCGACTTCTTGACATTCGGTTTTTTTCGGGTTTGACAAATTGCCAAGAAGGGAAGTCATGGTATGTTTTACCGCGACATATCTTGGTGTGGTCAGGAGAAAGGAACTTTTCCACTTTTTGAGGTCCAATACGATGCTATTGGAGAATGCCATTCAGATTTTGGAGGCAGTGAGCAGTTTCATTCCGTTTGCATGTTATGGGGGTAGGACAGGTTATCGGTATGTTTGGATTGGTCTTCGAGTTGTCTACGTCTTGACGGTGTTGGTATGCATGGGCCCCTCCATACTTGGGATGTATGTTGAAGTTTCGGGAGTGAGCAAGGCGGCTTTTATCCATTCAAAGATGTAGGATACAAGGATAGGGCTCTTCTTGTTAGGCTTTGTGTTTTCTTTCTTGGGGAGTTATTACATATGACATTTTCCCCGTTAGTACTTAGTAATGAAATTTAAACTTTATGAACGAAGTTCAAAATATCAAGTTGGTGTCAGTGGGTACGACTTCTATGTATGTTTTCATCTCTATGTTTCTAAGGTTGATTCTCCTTATTGTTCCATATCTAGGTTTCCTGGGTCTTTTGTGGAAGTAAGATTTTGAACCAAAAAAAAAAAGATTACCAATGAATCCAATGAGCACACAAAAACGTGCGGAGCACGGGCATTACACTAGTGTTAGGAAAAAAGCCTTTGAGGTATGCACTTAATGTCGAAAACGTTATATACACTATAAATTTGCACTACAGATTCACAAACTATGAAGCTGTTGATTTTTGTTTCTTTATTTCTTTAGGTGTTTGATATTGAGGGTGAATGGTGAACTTTCACAACTTGATTTGGATGATGGGCGGGAAAGAGAGCTGACTGACTCTGTTGAATTGTTTTGGGTGACCTGTGGTCTATCAGAGGAGAAGACAAACTTGATTGAAAAGGTTTCCTGATTAGATTATGCCCGGAGAGGGATACAAGTAAAACTCTCTTCAGCAACCACATTTTCGTTTCAAGTGCTCCTTTTGTTCTACCTATCTGATCATTGCAGGTTTGGTATCCGTCTCCAGGTGTTGACCCTTTCAAACATGAAGAGATTTTTTGCAGGTACACATGGATTGTTGTTTATGCTGTATAGCTCTTTTCCTGACTTTTATATTGATGAGTACTATGTTGTCAGGTGGACTTGGTTAGACAATTAAGTACCATGAAGGCAATGGTTTAGTATTTGTGGACTTATATTCCTGATCTGATCATCGAGGTCAGGTATTTTGAGATAATCGAGTATCTGGATATTAATTTTCTCAGTTAGACCTTGAATTGGAATTTGACCGTGAGGTATACCCTCTTGGTCTTCTTCCAACTGCCGGAGTTGTCATTGGTGTTTCTCAGAGGATGTGGTTTTCAGCTTGCACGGAGTTCCCATGTTTGGAGCCATCTCCACATGCTCAAACTTTATTGCATTGCGTACTTAGACACCTTCTTCAGGTACCACTTGGACCCATTAGCTTGTAGTACACCATGAGCAAGTTGTCATCTCTTCATACTTTTATTGGTAGGGTGTTCAGTTGTTACATAAGTTTGTTGTGGCAGCATGATGAGATCACTCTATTTGTTTTGTTTAGATTTCTTCCTTCTAAAGAATTCCCACTTGTGTTTCTTATTCATATGTTCTCCAGAGGGACAAGAGTGAGGAAGCTCTGTATTCAGTACTATCAGCTAAGAAGCCTCATTTTTCCCATTGCTTGGAGTGGCTTCTTTTTACAGTATTCGATACAGAGATTTCTAGGTAACTCGGCTTGATCAATAGTCCAATTCCGAGCCCTATTGGTTCAAGTTTTTTTTAGACTACGTATTTCAAGATTCAATCAAGGAAATGGCTTTGGGGTTGGTGTGGTGGAGAGGGAGTTACTTCACTATGGTCCACTCTTGTAGTTTTCCCCCTAGGGAAAACCCCATTTACTGAAACGGTTTCCCCCAAAAGTTTGAGTCATCTTCACTTATCTTGGACATAAATGTTTCATCCTTGCTGTTTTTTAAATCAACTGGTACTAGGAAAACACGATCCATTTTGCTGTGATTGGGATGGGGTTATAACGCTTGAGATACTGGGTGGGTAGGGAGGGAGGGAGTGCTTGGCTTGGAGCTCTAACACAATTTTCTAATAATGCATCTCTTTCCCTTCATGTTATGACTATTATCTACATTATCATGTTTCACTGCTTGATTGATTCTGATTTCTGACTACTGTTTTACAGGAAGAGTGCAAATAAAAACCAAATCTCACTCCCCATGAGTGCTGCAAAGTTATCTCTTTTGGAGAAGACCTGTGGTTTAATTAAAAGCTTTCCGGAGTATTTTGATGTGGTTGTTTAGCATTGCAAGAAAAACTGATGGCCGACATTGGGCAGATTTTTTCTACTGCCGGAAGATCAACAGGGTACGTTGTTTGTCTTATTTTATCTTCAATTTGACGTATTCCGTAGTGTATTGCTGGCGGTTTCCCAGAGCCATATATAACATGGATAAAGACTTCAGATTTTCTGATCGTGAATGCAGAATAATATGGACCCTGATATGAGGGTTGCATTTACTAGTTAAGACCAAGTGATTAAAACCATCTCTGCTTCCAAGTAATTGGGTCATGGTGGAAGCATGGGAAAATCTTGTTTTCTTGCATCATGATTGGGTAACTGTAATTTGAAGGGCAATTTTGCAAATCTTTCAATAAGCATGTTTCCTTTCATTTACTTTTAAGAGATTGATAACTTTTTTAACAGATGAGTGGGAAATAAGTATGTTTGGACTATGTTATGTACATTTTTGTGTGGAAAATATGGAAACCACAAGAGGCATTTTTCACTGCAATGATAGAAGTTATGAAGCATTGATATACCGGTTAAGTTTGAGGGCAACCAGTTTGTGCTCATAATTAGGTCTGGATCACCCTCTCAGCAATTCACATCAATGGGGTTAAAAATAGCTAATGGCTTTGTGTAATGTCTAGTTGTGAAAGGGAGCACAATGTTATTTAAAAGTGATTGTAGAAAGTACTCTCGATGGGTTCGTAGATTGCGTGCAACCTATTATCTATTCTGGAGGAATATGTATACGTTAATGAGTTGTACACGCCAATTGAGTTAATGCTCATAATTATGGTGGAGTCCAACTCTTCCAAATGACAGAGCATCAAATCTACTTGATATGATCTGCCGGTTGGGCCTGCTGAAGGCACTTAAAACACTTCTAAATACATGTGGATTTGTTTAGCGAAACAAATTACCAAGTAAATTTACTCTAGTTGGGAATTTCAGTAGGGAAGAAGTGAACAAGCACATGTGAAACATCCAGATCACGCAATTTATAAGTGATTATACTCAACCAGGCCAAGTCAATTTGGTTAAACAGGAACAATGACCATTGGAAGAAGTTTTCGAACAATTGAGAACATCCCAAGGAGGACTTGCCTCTTAAGATGCAGAGGTTCAATTGCAGATACTCGGACCAAATAAGTTTGAAGAAAAGACAGTAAGCATCAAATTTCTGATAATATCTGATCATCACTTGTCAACTTTCACTCGGTAATCACAAGGCTTGGAATAAAGAAATTCAAACGGAAGGTACTACGACTAAAACTTTCCACGGCACAAGAAAATCAACGATTGCTGTTGCTTTCGTAAAAGGAGTTATTACACTGCCCGAATCTTGACCTTCCATTATGTTTTCCATGCAGGAGAACAAAATTTTAAAGTTTCTCAGTTTCATTTGGAATCCTTTGTCATGGGCCATGGAATCAGCAGCAGTGATGGCAATTGTCCTTGCAAATGGAGGAGTGAGTTTATCAAACCCTGGGATTGCTTCAGATCATAGATGATTTCTTTCTTCCCTAGGGCATTAGAGTTTCTCTTTCTTACCACACAATCCTAAATATATGGTCTGTTGTAGTTTCTGTTCCATTATTGTGTTTCTGCTAATATTATTCCAGGGGCAAGGTCCTGACTGGCAAGATTTCATAGGGATTGTTGCCTGCTTCTAATAAATTCAACGATTAGCTTGATTGAGGAATACAATGCCGGTAATGCAGCGGCATCCCTTATGGCATGTTTAGCTCCAAAAGCAAAGGTGTGCATGTTTATTTAACTGGTCCCTTGGCTCACTAAGCATTAGAATATGGCAAGAAAGTCTTTAGAAGAGCACTGGAAGGTCTTCCCTCCGTTTTTATGTGGTGGAATGTGTTGTGATCAGTGCCTCACTGCTTCCCGGGTCTACATTGGCCGACTATGTGGAAGCCCCAAACATCTAACCTCTCGGGCTTAAGGATATAACAAGACAGACCAACACTTCAAATTGGACTAGAATAAACTTTTGTGATGGACAAACCGAATTATTAGTAATTTTGGGGTTCTTCGATGTGTGCTTTACGATTGAAAGTGCATTGTACAGCCTAGCCTTTTTTGTTACATTCCAACCTTCACCAAAGAGAGTAGTATAGTAAGTTAGTAACCTTACAGTGGTGGTCTGGTGTTTTGAGCATTCAACAATTACACTACCATATTTTTCTTTTCGCCTAAAGATTGAATGACCGACTTTTGGCAGGTCCTTAGAGATGGCCGTTGGCAAGATCAAGATGCATCTGTTTTAGTACCTGGAGATATTATCACCATAAAGCTAGGAGATATCATGCCTGCAGATGCTCGTCTGCTTGAGGGAGATTCACTAAGAATTGACCAGGCAATATACTTTTCTGATGAGCTAATTAATGAGCTACATATGTTCTTTTTGGTATTTTAGGTTTGATAGTTCTATCCGATGTTTTATTTTAGTGCCCTTTCTTGGCATTGCAATGGAAATTCCATGAAGTTTTAAATTATTGTACGCTTCTTTATTTAAGAGGTATTGGCGTATAGCTATATGATAGTGTTTTTCCTTTTTTCTTCATATAGTCAGCTCTTGGAGAATCACTGCCTGCCACCAAGAGGACTGGTGATGATGTTTTTTCTGGTTTGACATGTAAGCACAGAGAGATTGAAGCTGTAGTGATAGCAACTGGTGATCACTCTTTGTTTGGGAAAGCTGCACATCTAGTTAATTCAACAGAAGTAGTTGGTCAATTCCAACAGGTGATTTATAAATTAGAACTCTTCCATCTTTTTTAGAATGACAAGGTCTTAGACTTTGCCTCTTGAGTCTTGCCTTATACATGTGAATTTCGAAACACTTGTGCCTACTGCATTTTTGCTCAACGTGTACAAGAGTTCTAGGAGAACTTAAGGATTATGTTAAATTGAAGAAATTTCGCACCAGGCCCTGGGAAAATTTAACTTGTTGGTGATAAAAATAAAAAATTTGTTGAATAGAAATGAATTGGGGAGCTTTCAATATCCAACCAAATCCAGGGTGAAATACGTGATTGCAGGGAATGTAACATACTGTTGCTACAGGTTCTTACTTCCATTGGGATTTCTGCATTTGTTCTATAGCTGTGGGGATGCTTTTGGAAATCGTTGTCATGTACCCTATACAACATCGTTCATTTAGAGATGGAATCAACAACCTTCTTGTGCTATTGATTGGAGGAATACCCGTAGCCATGCCAACAGTATTGTCTGTCACTTGCAATCGGTTCACATCGACTCTCTCAGCAGGTATAGCTCTCGATAGCTACGGGTCAGTATATTGCAAAGCCATTTGGATAAAATTGTAACAACACAACACCTCTGAATTTTATGTGCCATTGGAATATTGTACTGCTTTTGGGTATTTTATCAGAAGAATCTCAGCCTCGTATTTTCATTGCTGAATTAATTGCAACTCCTCTTTATTCTTTTCTTCTTTTTTCCAATTATCTTTTTTCTATTTCTTAAAGGCTCCATTACGAAGAGGATGAGAACAATTCAAGAAATGGATGGAATGGATGTCCTCTGCAGTGATAATACTGGAACACTGAACCGCCTCACTGTTGATCGAAACCTTATTGAGGTATGAAAGCTAACTTCATCACGGTTCATTTCCCTACCGCCATAGTTTACTTGTTCTGTGGGAAACAATTACTTTTCAGAATTTTATTTTTGTTCTCTAGGAGCTTTATTCATGTGTTACACGGTCTTCGTTTAAATTCAACCCCCAAAAACTAGCTATTAAAGTGAGTGTGCCCTTACGCTTATATGTTACATCTTAGTTTATATCCAGGCAATACGAGACTGAGCTTCAAAACTTGCGCCTACTTTTTCACTATTATACAGTGACTTAATGCAAAGTATCTATTAATATCATGTCAGCAGGGTTGTTCTGTCTCCTAGAGAAAGGATATGCTAACAGAGTACTTAGGTACATCTCTATAAAGGTCTTGATAAGAACCTAAATAGATTTGTTAAACTATCAGAACTCTCGTTTTAATTGTCAGCAACTACTCATCAGATCTCATGATAGTAGGGGCGGCTGTACTGCTGGTTGAGGAGTTCAAGCGAACCACCCTGGTCCAAGTTTTCTTTAGTATTGTCGGCATTGGGTATCTCGTGCGAGTTAAAATAAACAAAAATTCTAATTCACACAATCATACACACTCACATTGTTGGTGGGCACACAGTGCAAGTTTGATAACAGATGTAGTGAATCTGACCAAAGAAAATCCAGCTCCCCATCACCCTTAGAGGAATCTGATTGAGGATTGCCAGATTTGTAGTAAGAGCTCTATGAATCACACTCCATGGGAGGGCAACAAAGTGACTTATGTTCCAGAAAATGTTGGCGGGACTCAGTAGTGTCCTTTGAAACACCTAACTATGGTTTCCAAAGGGGACATGTTTTTGCAGCTAACATTTTAGCGGGTTGTATTCGAGGGGCAATGCTGCCTTTTTTTGACTCCAGTAATTTGTGTTGGTTGATTTTTCAACATACCAAAAAATAATAGAGTTGGGCATGTCCCCTGTAAATGTCCCCTTTGAAGTGTAAGCTAATATGGCCATGTTTGTTTTAGTCTTATTGTACTTATTAGAGTTTTAGTTCTTCTAGTTATAGTTATTTGCTTCTAAACGGGAAGGAGAGTGGTTAATAGTGGGGAATGATACTTCATTTACGTGGTGTTTAAAATGTGTTGCGTCGTGCCTCAAGGCACGGGCCATTACTATTAAATGTACTTAGTAAATTTAGATAGTTTTGTTATCATTGGTAGTATTTTTTCTTTTCAACACTAGGACAAAGAAATGGAGAAGGCAAAGTCTAGGGGAAAAGAAAAAGTCATCTACGCAAATAAGGGAAAAGATAACGCATCTCTCTCTCTTTCTTCCATACTGCATAGCCCGAAGGTAACAGATTTCAACATTTTAATCTTTTTTCCCCCCTTTGGCTGTATTTTTTGTATATCGAACTCTCACATTTGAGAACCTATTTGTGAACTCATTTGTTCTCTATCAGGTGTCATTTCTACAAGTTAGTCTGCTAAAGCTTCGTGATTTCAAGGATAGGAAGTTCATGGGACAACAAGGGGAGCATAAAGGTAACCAATTCAAACTCCGCTTTGTCCTCTGTTTTGGTGTTTCCAATCAATCATTTAATGTCTTTATTTCTTTGTCCTTTGAACAATGAAACAATGAAACAATGAAACAAAAATTAGTTTAGAAAATGCTTAGCTTAGAAAAATTGGCTCAGAAAGTTGGAATTCTGTTTCCAATCAAAAATTGGTTTATAGTCCTCTTCAATGATTAGCTTTCTTAGAGAATTCAAGGTCTGGTCACATTGATAGTTGAAAGAATGAAATGCATTTAACTTGGAATTTTGTTAATTTGTTCACTACCATTCAAAAATCCATCATCTACTTTCATTAACACGTGCCCTGTCAATTTGGATCCACTGTGCTACTCCAAGATGTTCATTTTGCAGGGCAAGTTCCTGTTCTGGAATGTCAAGCCATTTCGAGTAGATGTCGGCATTTTCTAAAGAAAGCAGTTACAAAAGCAGTAGGAGTAGCCCCACGGGTCTTTGGCAATGGCAGATTTCTTTCTTCGAGTTTGCACGAATCTGAGGAGATTCATACATAACTATTCACCTAGTAGTTAAATACGAATCGAGAAAGTTAGGATCTCAAACCTCTCTCCCGGTCCCATAACGCTATGCGAGGCTCTCGGTTCCAACAACCATTAAGACAAAAAATTGAATGAATGAATATATTTTTTCCCCTTCCTGAAATGATTGGGGTTGTCAGTGATTTTTTCTTTCAGTTAATTAGATGTATATGATTTGTTTCTCGTTTGAAAGTAGAGAAAGGGAGCGTGCATTTTGATGCCTATCTATGCTATGTTCATTTCTTTGGTGTTCAACCTGTTTGTGTCTGTAATTTTTGTTTTGACTATTTCATTTTTTACCAAAATTACAGACTCCTCGACCAAGAAAAATAATTACACACTCTTTGATAATTCATTTCAGTTGTGTTCAAAAACGTGTTGCACCATGCCTTTAGGCACGGGCAATTTCTAGTGCATATATATATAGGAGGCATATAATAATGTAGTACTGCATATATCTAGGAGGCATATTTTATGGTAGATTGAAGTTGTCAGAGAGTGTTAAGGCCATGGAACAGAAGTATTGCCTTTACATTGCTGTTCTAGGATTATATATCCAGATTGGAATGGGTCCCATAATGCGTAGTACATAACCATTAAGACATCTGTCATAAGCTTCGACTGTGTGACATACCTATTGAATTTATAGACCTGTGTTCAAACGAAATGGCCAACAGGATTGTGAAGCTTATCCTAAATAAACAGGGGAAGGCTTTGTTGAGTTGAGTTGAGATGAGATTATACTTTCAGTCTGTTCCTTGCTATTTATTAGCCGTGGTTAGAATATTCAATTATAATTCGGTTGATTAAGTCATCTAGTCACAGTTAGCAGTGACTTTTTCTGTTTTTGTAATTTTTTTTAGTGATTGTAAGTAGGCATGTACTCATGTAAGTTCTTAATTTTCTGTTTTCATATTAACTTGCAACCTCGTGATTATATGCAGATTTGGGTACCCACAAATCCTGGAGGGGTTGAAAGGCTTGCCCTAGGCATCATTGAATCCGAGTCAGATTTCTATCTCTTGGAGGGGCTGAGAGGCTTTCCCTAGGGTATGTACCTTCTACCATAGAACCAACGGAGAGGTACACCATAAATTTGACCTTTTGATTTTTCCCTTTTGGTGGTGGTCTGGTGGGTGATAAAATCTTTGACGATCTCTCTCTCCATTGGGGAAAGAAAGAAGGAAAACTAGAAGAAATACAAAACAAAACGTCCTAAAATGGCTTTGTAGGTCACGGAATACAAAGAAAAATGAGTAATAGAAGCAAGAGTGGCAGGAAAAAGGTTTTTGTCATAAAACATGAGGTCTAGGATAAGAGTGATGTGGAAAATAAATGCCAAATTCAACTTGTATTGGGTCTTCATAACATAGATGGCTACCAGAAACTTTCGGTTCTTGACACAAAATGCTGCGGATGACTGCACTTTCTCTCTTGATTAGTGAATGATTTTTTTATTTTGAATTAAGTTAAGTAATGATTGTCAGACTTAGTTGTCAAACCAAAGTATCTCATGGCCTTCACTGATGGTTATGATCAAAAGAAAAATATTGATGCAGCAGTTAAAAAGGTTGGGCTGATTTCTCTCTCTCTCTCTCTCTCTCTCTCTCTCTCTCTCTCTCTCACATTGTGATTCCATGGTTTTACAGTTATCACAGAACTTCACCATTTTGCTTTTCCATTACGATGGTTGGACAATTGAGTGTGATGAATTTGAGTGGTCAAAGCGGGCTATCCACATAAGTCTCCAGAAACAAACTAAATGGTAAATTTGTTATGCCTACTTTTGCATCCTAACAACGCTTTTAGATAGGCTGTATTGGCTTTTTATTGAAGCATATTAGATTAACAAATTTTTACCTAATTTCTATCTAAACTTGCTGAAATTTGTGCAAGGTGGTAAGCCAAACATTTTCTGCATCCTAGGATCGTGGCAACCTATGAATTATGTTTTTATTAGGGATGACAACCTCGGGGTTGAGCATTTTGATCCAGAGGAGTGAGTGAAAATTTCAGTATCTTTTTGAATGAAGATGCTGTTTAAATGGATCGGGTTTATTAATGTTATCAATTAAATACTAATATATTAAACTGGTGAGGAAGTATGGCTTGAAAATTTCTCAGCTCGGTTTTTTGGAGCCAAATGGTGGTTTTACATGCCAGATGACCAACAAGAGGGATGACAACGAAGTTCATAAGTGATCTGCATTTATTGTTGCTTCGTTAGAAAAGCTTGCACTGTTGCTAGATACTCTTTCGGTTTTTTTTTTAAAGTTTGTCCTCCAGAGAAACCGAAGAGAGACGGTGCACTAATCCACACTTGCCACCATGTGCAGCGTATGTATTCAGTTTACATTTATTTTATATGTACAAACTCGTTTTTGGGTTTTCACATAGCTTCTTCATTTGGAAAATTGTCTTGCTGATTATCTTTTGTTAAAAATTCACAGATTTGTTGAAATCATGGCACCTATGTTTTCTTGAGACGCATGGCGCTGTGTTTGGCATATGATTTAGGTACAAAACATTATCTTCACGTTTTCCTATTGCTCCCCACCCTTCAAGCTGTCTTTGGTACATATTAAAATTTTTATGTTGTAATGCATAATGACTTGGTCCACGGCTGGGGTCTTGATTTTGCTCTTCGAAAATGCGTAGACATCACTTATCACCTTGTGCTGTCTCTATTCATATGCCTACCTAGCCTATAATTATAATGGGGAAATGGTAACCACTACTCAATGGGCGTTGGATAGCCTTAAAATTTGTGTAATATGTATCCCAAGACACTTCTATATTTCAAAACCTGGGTTACATTTTACACATAAATACATTTAATCTTTTAATATAGGCTTATAATAGTACTAAAAAAATTATATGGAAACAGGGATATGGGTGTGCTTTTTTTTTTTCCTTCTTTCTAAAGTCAATTATCTTTTTCCCTGGGAATGCTCATGTGGAATATTTTCAATTCACATCGCATGGAATACTCCTCTCTAGCATCTTGCGGCTGCATCACCACCACTCTTTAGTGGTAATGATTGTAGCTTTTCATGTAGTACGATTCCCACAGTTGGTAGGCGGAAGGTACAACCTTTTCTGGCCCCACCAAGATCTTCCATCGAGATGCCTTGGATTATTCGTTACCCTGCTTCAAAAGGCGAGAAGCTAAAATGGTGGTGGAGAACTCTAGCATGTCTCCCATATATCATATCCCTCCGCGATACATGGAAGTATTGGGAAGCTGCGTATTGTCTCTACCCATTCTCGGGTCGACTTCTTGACATCCGAATTTTACCAGACTTTTGACAGATTGCCAAGATGGTTGGTCATGGTATATTTTACCGCGGCATATCTTGGTGCGGTCAGGAGAAAGGAACTTTCCCATTTCTTGAGGTCCAATACCATGCTATTGGAGAATGCCATTTCAGATTTTGGAGACGGCGAGTAGTTTTCTTCTGTTTGCATGTTATGGGGCTAGGACAAGTTATCGGCATGTTTGGATTGGTCTTCGAGTTGTCTACATCTTGACGGTGTTGGTATGCATGGGGTCCTCCAGACGTGGGATGTATGTTGAAGTTCCGGGAGTGAGCGAGGTGGCTTTTATCCATTCCAAGATGTAGGATACAAGGATAGGGCTCTTCTGGTCTGGCTTTGCGTTTTCTTTCTTGGGGAGTTATTACAAATGACATTTTTCCATTAGTACTTAGTCGTGAAATTTAAACTTTATGAACGAAGTTCAAAATATCAAGTTGGTGTTAGTGGGTACGACTTTTATACATGATTTCATCTCTCTGTTTCTAAGGTTGATTCTCCGTATTGTTGCATATCCAGGTTTTCTGGGTCTTTTGTGCAAGTCAAAAATTTTTGAACAAAAAAAAAACAATTACCAATGAATCCAATAAGCACGCGAAAACGTGCGGAGCACAGGCATTCCATAAGTGTTAGGAAAAGAGCTTCTGAGGTATGCACTTGTGGTCAAAAATGTTATATACAGTATAAATTTGCATTACAGATTCACAAACTATGAAGCTGCTAATTTTTGTTTTTTATATCTTTACGTGTTTGATATTGAGGGTGAACGGTGAACTTTCACAGCTTGATTTGGATGAACGGCGGGAAAGAGAGCTGAGTGACTTTGTTGAATTGTTTTGGGTGACCTGTGGTCTATCAGAGGAGAAGACAAACTTGATTGATAAGGTTTCCTGGTTAGATTATGCCACAGAGGCATGCAAGTAAAATTCTCTTCGGCAAATACATTTCCGTTTCAAGTCCTCTCTTTGTTCTACCTATCTGATCATTGCAGGTTTGGTATCCGTCTCCGGGTGTTGACCCTTTTAAACAGGAAGATTTCTTACAGGTACATATGGATTGTTGTTTATGCTGTTTAGCTCTTTTCCTGACTTTTATATTGATGAGTACTATGTTGTAGTATTTGTGAACTTATATATTCCTGATCTTATCATCGAGGTCAGGTATTCTGAGATAATTGAGTAACTTGATATTAATTTTCTCAGTTAGACCCTGAAATTGAATTTGACCGTGAGGTATACCATCTTGGTCTTCTTGCAACTGCCAGAGTTGTCGTTGGTGTTTCTTAGAGGATGTCGTTTTCAGCTTGCACGGAGTTCCCATGTTTTGAGCCATCTCCACAGGCTCAAACTCTATTGTATTACCTACTCAGACACCTTCTTTAGGTACCACTTGGAGTGTTGGACCCATTAGCTCGTAGTACACCATGAGCAAGTTGTCATCTCTTCATACTTTTATTGGTAGGGTGTTCAGTTGTTTCATAAGTTTGTTGTGGCAGCCTGATGAGATCGCTCTATTTGTTTTGTTTAGATTTCTTTCTTCTATAGAATTCCCACTTTTGTTTCTTATTCCTATGTTCTCCAGAGGGACAAGAGTGAGGAAACTCTGTGTTCAGTACTATCAGCTAAGAAGCCTCATTTTTCCCATTGCTTTGGAGTGGCTTCTTTTTACAGTATTCGATGCAAAGATTTCCAGGTAACTCTACTTGATCAATAGTCCAATTCCGAGCGCTGTTGTTCAAGTTTTATTTAGACTATGTATTTCAAGATTCAGTCAAGGAAATGGCTTTGGGGCTAGTATGGTGGAGAGGGAGTTGCTTCACTATGATCCGCTCTTGCAGTTTTCCCCCTAGGAAAAACCCCATTTACTGAAACTGTTTACCCTAAAAGTTTGAGTCATCTTCACTTACCTTGGACACTAATGTTTCATCCTTGCTGTTTTTCAATCATCTGGTACTCAGAAAACCCGATCATTTTGCTGTGATTGGGATGGGGTTATAACGCTTGAGATACTGGGTGGGTAGGGAGGGAGGGAGTGCTTGGCTTTGGAACTCTACCACAATTTTCTAATAATGCATCTCTTTCCCTTCATGTTGTGACTATAATCTACATTATCATGTTTCGGTGTTTGATTGATTCTGATTTTTGACTACTGTCTTACAGGCAGAGTGCAAATAAAAACCAAATCTCGCTCCCCACGCGTGCTTCAATGTTCTCTCTTTTGGAGAAGACCTGTGATTTAATTAAAAGCTTTCCAGAGTATTTTGATGTGGTTATTAGCATTGCAAGAAAAACTGATGGCTGACATTGGGCAGATTTATTTTCTGCTGCTAGAAGATCAACAAAGTACGTCGTTTCTCTTATTTTATCTTCAATTTCACGTATTTCGTAGTGTATTGCGTGCGGTTTCCCAGAGCCATATATAACATGGATAAAGACTTCAAATTTTTTAATCGTGAATGCAGAATAATATGGACCCTGATACGAGGGTTGCATTTACTTGTTAGGACCAAGTGATTAAAACCATCTCCGCTTCCAAGTAATTGGGTCACAGTGGAAGCATTGGAAAATCTTGTTTTCTTGCATCATGATTGGGGAACTATAATTTGAAGGGCAATTTTGCAAATCTTTCAATAAGCATGTTTCCTTTCATTTACTTTTAAGAGATTGGTAACTTTTTTGACGGATGAGTGGGAAATAAGTATGTTTGGACTATGTTATGTACATTTTTGTGTGGAAAATATGGAAACCACAAGAGGCATTTTTCACCGCAATGAGAGAAGTTACGAAGCATTGATATACCGGTTAAGTTTGAGGGCAACCAGTTTGTGCTCATAATTAGGTCTGGATCACCCTCTTAGCAATGCACATCAGTGGGGTTAAAAATAGCTAATGGCTTTGTGTATTGTCTAGTTGTGAAAGGGAGCACAATGTTATTTAGAAGTGATTGTAGAAAGTACTCTCGATGGGTTTGTAGATTGCGTGCAACCTATTATCTATTCTGGAGGAATATGTATACGTTAATGAGTTGTACACACCAATTGAGTTAATGCTCATAATTATGGTGGAGTCCAACTCTTCCAAATGACAGAACATCAAATCTACTTGATATGATCTGCTAGTTGGGCCTGCTGAAGGCACTTAAAACACTTCTAAATACATGTGGATTTGTTTAGCGAAACAAATTACCAAGTAAATTTACTCTAGTTGGGAATTTCAGTAGGGAAGAAGTGAACAAGCACATGTGAAACATCCAGATCACGCAATTTATAAGTGATTATACTCAACCAGGCCAAGTCAATTTGGTTGAACAGGAACAATGACCATTGGAAGAAGTTTTCGAACAATTGAGAACATCCCAAGGAGGACTTGCCTCTTAAGATGCAGAGGTTCACTTGTAGATACTCGAACCAAATAAGTTTGAAGAAAAGACAGTAAGCATCAAATTTCTAATAATATCTGATCATCACTTGTCAACTTTCACTCGGTAATCACAAGGCTCGGAATAAAGAAATTCAAATGGAAGGTATTACAACTAAACTTTCCACGGCACAAGAAAAATGACGATTGTTGTTGCTTTCGTAAAAGGAGTTATTACACTGCCCGAATCTTGATCTTCCACTATTTTTTCCATGCAGGAGAACAAAATTTTAAAGTTTCTCAGTTTCATTTGGAATCCTTTGTCATGGGCCATGGAAGCAGCAGCAGTGATGGCAATTGTCCTTGCAAGTGGAGGAGTGAGTTTATCAAACCCTGGAATTGCTTCAGATCATAGATGATTTCTTTCTTCCCTAGGGCATGAGAGTTTCTCTTTCTTACCACACAATCCTAACTATATGCTCTGTAGTTTCTGTTCCATTACCGTGTTTTTGCTAATATTATTCTAGGGACAAGGTCCTGGTTGGCAATACTTCATAGGGATTGTTTGCCTAGTTCTAATAAATTCAACGATTAGCTTCACTGAGGAAAACAATGTTAGTAATGCAGCGACATCCCTTATGGCACGTTTAGTTCCAAAAACAAAGGTGTGCATGTTTATTTAACAGGTCCGGTTGCTCACTAAGCATTTGAATATGGCAAGAAAGTCTTTAGAAGAGCACTGGAAGGTCTTCCCTCAGTTTTTATGTGGTGGAATGTGTTGTGATCAGTGCCTCACTGCTTCCTGGGACTATATCGGCTGGCTATGTGGAAACCCCAAACATCTAACCTCTCTGGCTTAAGGATATAACAAGACAAACCAACACTTCACCAAAGAGGGTAGTATAGTAAGTTAGAAACCATACAGTGGAGGTCTGGTGTTTTGAGCATTCAACAATTACACTATCATATTTTTCTTTTCGACTAAAGATTGAATGACCTGCCCCTGCCTTTTGGTAGGTCCTTAGAGATGGCAGTGGCTAGAGCGAGATGCACAGCTGTTTTAGTACCTGGAGATATTATCAGCATAAAGCTAGGAGATATCATACCTGCAGATGCTCGTCTGCTTGAGGGAGATTCACGAAGAATTGGCCAGGCAATATACTTTTCTGGCGAGCTAATTAATGCGCTACATATGTTCTTTTTGGTATTTTAGGTTTGATAGTTCTATCCGATGTTTTATTTTAGTGCCCTTTCTTGGCATTGCAATGGAAATTCCATGAAGTTTTAAATTATTGTACGCTTCTTTATTTAAGTGGTATTGGCATATATACCTATATGATAGTGTTTTTCCTCTTTTCTTCATACAGTCAGCTCGTACTGGAGAATCACTGCCTGTCACCAAGAGAACCGGTGATGAAGTTTTTTCTGGTTCGACATGTAAGCACGGTGAGATTGAAGCTGTAGTGATAGCAACTGGAGTCTGAAGTTTACTCTTTGTTTGGAAAAGCTGCACATCTAGTTGATTCAACAGAAGTAGTTGGTCACTTCCAACAGGTGATTTATAAATTAGAACTCTTCCATCTTTATTAGAATGAAAAGGTTGTAGACTTTGCCTCTTGAGTCTTGCCTTATATACATGTGAATTCCGAAACACTTGCGCCTACTGCATTTTTGCTCAACGTGTATGAGAGTTCCAGTAGTACTTAAGGATTATGTTAAATCGAAGAATTTCACACCAGGCCCAGGAAAAATTTAACTTGTTGGCAATAAAAATAAAAAATTTGTTGAAAAGAAATGAACTGGGGAGCTTTCAATATCCAACCAAAGCTAGGGTGGAATACGTGATTGTAGGGAATGTAACATGCTGTTGCTATAGGTTCTTACTTCCATTGGGAATTTTTGCATTTGTTCTATAGCTGTGGGGATGCTTCTGGAAATCGTTGTCTTGTATCTTATACGGCATTGTTCATACAGAGATGCCGAGATGGAATCAACAACCTTCTTGTGCTATTGATTGGAGGAATACCCATAGCCATGCCAACAGTATTGTTGGTCACACTTGCAATCGGTTCACATTGACTCTCTCAGCAGGTACATCTCTAGATAGCTACGGGTCAGTATATCGCAAAGTCATTTGGATAAAATTGTAACAATACAACGGTAGTGTTTGGTTGAGAGTTTAGTTTAGTTTAGTTTTGGTAGTGGGTGGAGAGAGAAATAGATTAATAATTAAAAATAGGGGTAATGATTGGAGAGAGATAGAGATAGATGAGAAAATAATAATTGGAGGAATAGGGTAATAATTGGAGAAAGAAGTAGGGTAATGATTGGAAACAAAATTGAAACTAAAACTAAACTCTATGCCGAACAAAGCCAACACCTCTGAATTTTATGTGCCATTGGAATATTGTACTGCTTTTGGGTATTTTATCAGAAGAATCTCAGCCTTGTATTTTCATTGCTGAATTAATTGCTACTCCTCTTTATTCGTTTCTTCTTTTTCCAATTATTTTTTTTCTATTTCTTAAGGGTGCCATTACGAAGAGGATGACTGCAATTGAAGAAATGGCTGGAATGGATGTCCTATGCGGTGATAAAACTGGAACACTGACTTTGAACCGCCTCACCGTTGGTCGAAACTTTATTGAGGTATGAAAGCTAACTTCATCTGGGTTCATTTCCCTACCGCTACAGTTTACTTGTTCTGTGGGAAACAATTACTTTGCAGAATTTTATTTTTGTTCTCTATGATCTTTATTCATGTGTTACACGGTTTTGGTTTAAATTCAACCCCAAAAACTAGCTATTAAATTGAGAGTGCCCTTACGCTTACATGTTACATCTTAGTTTATATCCAGGCAATAAGAGACTGCGCTTCAATGCTTGCGCCTACTTTTTCACTGTTATACGGTGACTTAATGCAAAGTAGCTATAAAGATCTTGATAAGAACCTATATAGATTTGTTAACTTTTAGAACTGTCATTTTAATTGTCGGCAACAACTCATCAGATCTCATGATAGTAGGGGCGGCTGTACCACTGGTTGAGGGGTTCAAGCGAACCACCTTGGTCCAAGTTTTCTTTAGTATTGTCGGCATTGGGTATCTCATGCGAGTTAAAATAAACAAAAATTCTAATTAACACAGTCATACACACTCACATTGTTGGTGGGCACACAATGCAAGTTTGTATGTATGTGGTGGTAGCCAAGTTGTAAAATAAATGGAAGTCCAATTAAATTTGGGTAGCTAAATAATATAGCCCAACAAACCAAAGTAAACCAAGCTCAATGAATTTTAGAATCTAAAAAATAGATTGGACAAATAAATAAAAGGTTTTCCTTCTATAATATATCTCACGAAGTTAGAATTTATTGTTTGCATAGAACTTTTTATCATTAACACTCTATTTTCTTTGAGCCAAAAAAAAAAAAAAACATTATATTTTTGGTACCGCTTGATGAAAATCATGGAGCCACCCCTGATGGTAGTCAATGTAATTATAGCAAGAATGTGCGGTGATTTTCTTTCTCTACCCTGTGATGTTAGAGATTGAGATATATGCACCTCCATGTTTACATTGGCCTGCTCTCAGAGGTTGTTTCTCAACACAGGAAAACTTTAGATGATAAACGTCTTCTGTAGTTTTTTCATAAAGATATGGACAAAGACATGGTTGTCTTGCTTGCTGCCCAAGCATCAAGGCTGGTGAATCAGGATGCCATTGATACATGCATCGTTAGCATGCTTGCTGATCCAAAGGATGTGAACTAGAAAATAGAGCTATTGAGTTCATAGTTTTCTTCTTTCCCTTTTTCACTTGTAGTCTATTTTAGGATGAAAACAATCCTTTTGTCTATAGGCACGCGCAAACATCTCAGAAGTACATTTCCTGCCTTTCAATCCTATGGACAAACGCATGGCCATTCCGTACATTGATTCTGATGGCAACTGGTATCGGGCTAGCAAAGGAATAAAGGGTCACAGGAATACCTTATTGGATGGTTGCTGCTGGCACCAAATAGCTATGAACCTTACGAGAAAAATTGTGCACATGAAGTTTCTCTAAAATACGATGATGAAAAATTTGAAGTTCTCATTGTTTATAGTTTTCATTGGATAAATACATTCTGGTAACGAAAGAGAACTTAGGGCCTTAAGGCTCATTGGAAGGGAATGGAAATTGCGAGACAAACTAGGAAATACATCATAACTACCACGGTTAATTTTATCAATTTATCATATACACAGTTAAGTTTCTGCTTATTTAGTTCGGACTTACGATCATCCGAGCTGCCACTAGAGTTCGATTTGAACTAGTACATTAACTAGCTTAAGATTGCGAAAGGAGATTGTTGGGATTTGTCCCACATTGGTTAATTATCTCCTCCAATACTAGTATATGAGCCTGGGCGGCCTCTCCACTCTTTGCCAATTGGTTTGGAGTTGGATGCTTTAACAGAGATCACACTAATTGCTTTTTAAGATCCTGCTTGGAGGTCTTTCCAATCTTTTAAGGTGACAACAGGGGTAAAAACAAGTAACACCAATAAGCACATCTGTTGACTTGCATATTTTTCGTCAATAGTATTATGCTACTTCTTGGAGGGACAAATTGCTTATATGGTATGCCATCGTAAGATTGATTCATCTTCTCCAAAACGGAATAGTAATCATCGTTTCTCGCTCTTTCTGCTTTCCCCCTCCTTAAATCCAGATTCTAAACTTCTGTGAAGAGAAGGAACAGATTGCTGGAAAAGTGCATGCCATTATTGACAAGTTCGCTGAACGTGGCTTGCAGTCTCTTGGAGTTGCTATTCAGGTACGAACGCATCGGCGTCGTATTTCTTTTCCTTTCTGTTGGGTTGAAGTTGGAATTGGCAACCAGAACAAACTGTATCTTATTTTCTTTGTATCATTTCACTTTTGTTTAAATGAGGTTGCCGGTAGTTGAACAAATTTTAGTGGAAGACCAGAATATGTGTCTAACTACATTATTTGTCCTGGAAAGGTGGCGATTAGCTACGCATGCCTTCTTTGTGTCGCACATTTGGAATGGTCAAGGCAAATAGACAGTTTGTTAACAATTAGTTGCTCAGTTTAAAAGACATTGCTAAGATGGCAACTATTTGTTCTACTCAAATTGTTAAACAATAGATTTCTAGTTTGCGATTATTTTTCCAGGAAGTTTCAGTAAAAAAGAAGAGTCTTGGTGGTCCTTGGAAATTTTGTCGCTTGTTGCCTTTGTTTGATCCTCCAAGGCATGATAGTGCAGAGACCATTCGAAAAGCACTTCACCTTGGGTTTGTGTTAAGATGATTACAGGTAAATGGAAGCTTTTTATCCTGGTTTCTGCTACCTTTTTTTTTATGGGCCTGGTTTCTGCCTTGTAGGTGACAAATATAGTTCGGCAATACTGAAATGGTTTTGCTCTAGCGAGAGTCTCTTCTCCATTATCCGGTAATCTTTTATTTATTTTTTTGATAAGTCGTTATCCAGTAATTCTTACTTACCAGATAATGCGCTGATCTATGATACATGGACTCGGGTGCGAGTATCGAGCGCGGGTGCAAGTCCAAGCGTCGGACCTTCCTAAACCTAAATCTTAGGATACATGGATATGTTTCCCCAACTTGGATACGGGGACACGTCCTGAAGTCTTGTTTGTATTATATATTGCGTAATTTTCATAGATTATGTACAGTAAACTATGTTTACAAATGTATTTAAACAAGAAAGGATTATGAAAATTATATTTTTGCTATTTCCCTATTTTCTATCTATAAGAAATACTCGAATTATCACTTTTCTAGGTAATATGATATTCCTTTTTTGTAAGTATCTTAACAAGTAGAGGATCACTGTGTCGAAAAGGATACTGGTGTCGGACACAGCAACACAGGTACTTGAGCCAAAATGAAGGATCCATGTAACATAGGCGCTAATTTGCTTTTCTTTCTTTCCTTTTGGCTGCTTAACATGGAGACATGTTTTGGAGATGGCGTATAAGAGTTCACTTAGTTTGACATAATCAGATGCTTTTTATGTTTTCTTCGTGGATTCATTTTGACATTTACTAGTAAGAAAAGAATTGGGATAACAAGTGACTTAAAAATGACATTTACAGCAAACTGTTAACATTGAACTTAACAAAGCTGCAGAGCAGAACAGAATAGTGGTAAGCACAATAAAGTCAATTTGAATATGAAACTTGTAACATTGGCACATCCTTGTATTGGGTAATCAAAAGGATAATCAAACATAGTGTACGTTCACGATGCTACTAACTGAGCTTAATAAATATTGCACATTTGCTAGTAGCTTTCAAATGGCGTATAGAGCCAATTCTTTTGGTTGCATTTGAGAAACTTGGGACACAAACAGTAAAGAAAATTATTAAATTATTTCATGTGCTAAAACAGGTGATCAGTTGTCAATTGCGAAGGAAACAGGTTGATGACTTGGCATGGGAACTAATATGTACCCCTCCTCATCGTTGTTGGGCCGTGAAAGGGATGGAATTGAAGCCCTTCCGATGGATGAGCTCATCGAAAAGGCAGATGGCTTTACGGCTGTATTTCCTGGTACTTGAATAAACTGCCTGTCTCATGAAAATGGGACCTTAGACTTCTATTTTGTTTGTCTAGAACCGTCATTTTCTTTTACATAAATGGGACCAAAAGTACGGTTTTTGGCAAGTTTGCGGAGAACGCTTGTCAACAGCAGCAAAAAAAGTGTGGTTCATAGTACTAATGAACACAAATCCACTGTGACGGGTTTTGACATCATCCATGTTTGCATACTTGCAGTCCAGACCTTTGAGTCCTATTCCTATTTTCAGCCTTAATGATATTACTGAGGTAAGGGATATCTTCCATCTCCTGGTCTGATTCTAGATATTACTTCCATGCGATTTTCAGAACACAAATACGAGATTGTGAAGATTTTGCAATAAAAGAAGCATGTTGTTGGAATGACTGGAGATGGTGTGAATGATGCACTTGCTTTAAAGAAAGCAGATATTGGAATAGCAGTGGCAGATGCTAAAGATGCAGCAAGGAGTGCTTCTGATATTGTATTGACAGAGCCCGGCTCAAACGTGATTATCAATGCTGTTTTAACCAGCCGAGCTATATTCCAAAGAATGAATAACTATACAGTTCACTAATGATTTTCTCTTCTTCAGCAAATTAGTAGCATAAATTTAGAACTACTTGCATGAATGCTACCGAGCAACAGAATCCCTTCCAAAGAAATAATGAACCCAGAAAACACGTGGACTTAGAAATGAACCCTTCCGCAGAAATAGTTCCATGATTGCTGCTTGCAATGAGCTGGTTTTGCATGACCAAATAGTCCTAAGCCGTGTACAAGGAGCCAGATGGCCTATCCATAAAATTGCGTGGTGCATCAGAGAACCTACGGCGCCACCAATGCCGAGCCAGATGGCCTATCCATAAGATTGCGAGTGCATAAGAGAACCTATGGCACCACCAATGCCTCTTTCATGTCTATATTTTTTGTAGTTCTTGGACCGATTAATGTTTTAGCACTTACATGGGTTGCTAATGAATATGCAGATATATGCTGTCTCCATAACAATTTGAATTGGTAAGTCAGGATTTTCTTCTGTGCCTTGGTTTTGTTTGATACTTCTAACTTGTTTTATATCAATCAAGTTAGAGGTTTCCTTTATCAGTCTTGAATTAATAAATCTATGGTGTTATCTTCTTGTAGCATGGTTTTACGCTCCTGGCATTGATATGGGAATACGACTTTCCGCCTTTCATGGTTTTGATAATAGCAAAATTGAATGATGGTAATGTTTGAATGTGGTTAACCTTTGCGTTTGCCTATCTCTGTGCTGGTTAAGTTTCTTTGGGATCTGTATCATGTTCTTACATATTGTCATCAACATAAAATGTTCAATTTGTTATGGATATGCCTTATTAGTTTTATTCAATAAGTTTTCATTTGGCTTCGTCCTCTAATTAACCTGAGTGTAGATATTCATAGAGATACAGTGATACACAGTCAATAGTCTGTTGCTAGCACACAAAAAAATTAAGTCTGTTAAAATCTAACTTGCTTTAGTTGCATCTTTTGTGCACGTCAATATTGTATCCACAAAAGACCAAAAATAATGAAACTTAACACAAACAATATAGATTTTTATCCTGTTTGGTAAGGGGTAAACATACCCCTTCCACGGACTGCTCCCCATAAAACTAAATTAATATTCTACTTTTCCCATATAAAACTTGTGATTTCTAGCCATCTCCATGAAAGTAACTTGGCGTAAAATGCGTGCTAAAATACGTTTCTTTGTCGTTTATAAATAGGGACCATAATGATTATTTCCCAAGACAGAGTAAAGCCATCTCCTGGACCTGACAGTTGGAAGCTTAATGAAATATTTGGAACTGGCATTATCATTGGCATTTATCTTGCTTTAGTTACTGTTTTGCTTTACTGGGTTGCAGAAGGTACTTCTTTCTTTGAGGTAACATAATCACAACATGAGTTATCAAAAAGAAAATTCTAGACATGAACTTTCCATTTTGTTAAGACTACAAAGAAGTTTGTCGTCTAGGAGTATTGGCAAGTTAGCAGAGGAAGTAAATACCTAAAAGAATTGATGTTCTTAACTCGATCAGTTTCTTTCTTACACGTATCCTCATTTCTATGCATTTTAGTGTAATTTTCAAGTCTTCTTTTATGTAACACTTGAGTTTGGACTTATTTCTGCCCACTAATGGGCAGATGTATGATATCACCAAATCTTAGTAGTGAGACTAGATGTATAACATGTTTTTACTTTTTTGATCAGCAATAAAAAGGTTCCCATATCATTACAAAAAATGATACAAAAGAGAAACTCATGTAGTAACACACCAGGGAGCGTCAAACAAAGGACAAGCTCAACCTATCACTACACATCACCACACATTTTATTTATAAAAAAAAATCGGTTAGCAAGAAGCCAACAAGACACCAATGGGACAAAGCCCAACACCAAAAGGGATGAACTCAAAACACCTATTGGGCGAAAAAGCCCAAAACAGAAAGAAAAAGAAACCCTAACCCTAAACACCTAATATCTCCCCCACAGCAGCCATTGTCACCGCCGATCCAATGGCCAAAAGATAACCACAACCTTTAACTCCACCACCACAAACAGCCCCATCAAAACCGCCGTCCAAATGCCCGAAACCACCACCTACCCCCACCATCTGCCGCCACTGTCACCGACTCGGCGGAACTTACATGGTTTTGCACACATGCTCCAAGCCACCAAACGGACCAAGGCAAGAGGGCGGAACCACTGGTCAATACCAGAGAGAATTAAAGCAAATCATTTATTTATTACACACCTAGAACGCACTAATCATTATTATCTTTCAATAATCGATAGAGTATACACTGTTCTAAAATTTGTTTTCATGCAAATGTGTTTTTAGTTGGTATATTAAAATTCTTTGAGTTTTTAACAGATCATTGTAATAATTGTATCCACTATGCATTGTGCATGACCTGTAGAGTATGGCATGGGAAACAAGGTGTCACTACCTGGTGATGTGTATAGTTATGGCATACTTCAGTTAGAGATGTTTATGGGGGAAGAGTAATACTAATAGCATGTTCTGGGAAACAAGGTGTCACTACTTGGTGATGTGTATAGTTATGGCATACTTCTGTTAGAGATGTTTACGGGGGAAGAGTCCTACTGATAGCATGTTCCTCGATAGTTTGACTCTCCACAACTTTGCTAAGATGGCTCTGCTTTGAACAAGTAGCAAACATCGTTGACCCAGCATTATTCCAATAGTCGAAAGTGGGGGAGCCAAGCTCAAACATATGAACCTTTCAGAACCATAGCTCTTCAAGCACTCACAAAATCCAAGAGTGCTTGGTTGCTTGCGATTAGAAACACTACATGTAACTGGGGCTCATTGAGGCCAAAGTACTAGAATTGTTGGATGATCATGAGCAGGTATGAACTCTGCATTTTCTTGGTGACTTGAAAAACATAACACGCATTTAGTACTAAAACCACTTGATTTTTGCAAAAGCCAGCAAACTTTTGTTTTCCCTACAGCTTCTGATTAAACATAATGCATAAATGTAAAGGAACTCTTAACCAAAGGCTCTGTCCCATTTAAAACACGTGACTTAGTTGTTTTTTGACTAAACCAGCAAGCATTGAACTTCAATCAATTGCTCTTTGACAACTTCCTCACTGAGAATAAAGACCAAAGAAGAAACAGAAAAGATTAAATATGGAGAACGAGGGCGTGTATTTTAATAGCGGGCTTAGAAAATGTGGGGTGAAATGACAAAAATGTTTAATGTCCATGAAATTGAATCCGTTCCCGAATATATAACTTTATAACGTGTAATCTCAGTTTATGTAGCCCCTTCCGGCTGCATATTAGTGGGAAACAAAAAGTCTGACTAGTCAAGAAAAGATAACCTAGTAGGAAGTGTCTGATATGTGTGGTCCAAAAACATATTCGGGCCAACTGATTTAGACCAGAAAAGAAGCATGAGGTCAAAGCATATATCAGCTTGACTAGAATGCCCAAGTCTCTCTTAAATTATGGTTATTAGCAAGCAGCAAATGCAGCTTTAACAATCCTACCACCACATGGGTATGGCAGTGTTAAAGGCCTTCCTCCTCTTCATGAACTTTGCTTTTCTGCTGTGCTTGCATTCCGGCTCTCCTTTTGTAGTTGGCTTTATGCAAGGCGGGAACGAGACTAACCGTCTAGCCTTGCTTGCATTCAAAACAGCCATAACCAATGATCCCGTTGGAGCTCCGAACTCGTGGAATGAGTCCATCCACTTTTGTCATTGGGTTGGTGTAAAATGTGACCGCCGACACCAGAGGGTCACTGTATTGGGGCTTAATAATCAGAAACTATTGGGGTCTGTTTCGCCTCACATCTGAAATCTGAGCTTTCTCAGGGAACTATGGCTTCAGAACAATAGCTTGAGTAGTGAAATCCCCCCAGAACTCGGTCGCTTACGAAGACTACAAATATTATCGCTGGTTAATAATTCAATTTCTAGTGAAATTCCCACCAATATATCTAGTTGCTCTAACCTTGTTCACCTTGAACTCTCTGGTAATAGGCTGACAGGAAATATTCCTGCGGAGCTCGGTTCTTTGAGTAAGCTCCAGGGGCTGTATATTGCAAAAAACAATCTAGCTGGAGTTTTGCCTTCTACTCTTGGGAATCTATCTTCTCTTACAGTTATTTTTGCAACTGACAATAAGATTGGCGGTAATGTGCCAGGTACTTTTGGTCGATGGGAAAATTGGAACGTCTCTTAGTGGGGTTGAACAATTTGGTCGGTACCATTCCTCTCTTAATTTATAATCTCTCTTCTATCGCAATCTTTGAAGTTCATAGTAAACAAATTGAAGGCCCCCTTCCCTCAAACCTAGGAATCACTCTTCCTCTACTCCAACGCCTAAATCTTGGTGGTAACTTGTTTATTGGTTCCATTCCTTTCACAATATCCAATGACACCAAACTACAATACCTTGCCATGGGAAAATGGATTTAAAGGAAAAGTCCCTTCTTTGGAAAAGCTGCAAAAACTTGAGGTGTTAATATTACACATGAATCATCTAGGAACAGGGCAAGTGGATGACTTGAGCTTTCTTGAAAATTTGACCAATGCCACTAGATTGTCCTCCTTGTCTCTAGCCTCCAACAACTTTGGAGGTGTGTTGCCTGAATCAACCAGCAACTTCTCTACTGAATTATGGTTTTTCAGCTTACATATGAATAGATTAGTTGGGAGCATCTCATCTGGAATAGGGAATATAATCAATTTGCAGGCTCTTGGCATGTCCTCCAACCACTTTAGTTGTAACATTCCTTCTGATATCAGGAAGCTTCAAAAGCTGCAAACTTTGATGCTCGAGGATAATAAATTCGACGGTGAGATCCCATCATCCTTTGCAAATTTGACTTTGTTATCTTTTCTCAGTGCATCTAGAAATATTCTTCGTGGCAACATCCCTTCATATATCAGAACATACCAATTTTTGGAGGCAATAACACTTGACCATAACTATCTTAGTGGTATCATACCCCAAGAAGTTGGCAGTCTCATCGTTGATGGATCTAAACCTTGCGTATAATAAATTGAGTGGTTCCCTTCCATTGGAAATTGGACTTCTCCAAAATCTAGAAACACTAGATGTTCTCAAAATATGTTGGACGATAATATTCCTAGTTCTCTTGGTAGTTGTGTAAAGTTTACGTCACTAAACATGAAGGGGAACAAATTGTGGGGCACCTTTCCATCAACTTTAGCTACTTTGAGAGGTATGGAGGAGTTAGATCTTTCTCACAACCTCTCAGGAAAAATTTCAGACTATTTGGATGACTTTGTCTTTCTAAAGAAACAAAACCTATCATTCAATGATTTTTGAGGGTCCTGTACCAGAAAGAGGTGTATTTAAGAATTCATCAGCCTTTTTTGTTGAAGAAAACAAGAAACTCTGTGAGGGAATACCTAAATTGCAGTTGCAACCGTGCAACTCCAAAGGGTCCAGAAATAAAGGATTTACTCTTGCCATGAAATTAAGTACTTTTATACCCTCGGGGCTTCTACGGATGCTTTTGTTCTTGTGTTTCCTATATCTGTATTCTGTGGGGGAATACCTGAATTGCAGTTGCAACCGTGCAACTCCAAAGGGTCCAGAAATAAAGGATTTACTCTTGCCATGAAATTAAGTACTTTTATACCCTCGGGGCTTCTAGGGCTGCTTTTGTTCTTGTGTTTCCTATATCTGTATTGGTTTAGAAGGACAAAAAAAGTACCATCTGTCAAAATCTTAGGAAACCCATTTCTCCAATTGTCCTACCAAAGTCTGCTTAAAGCTATTGATGGCTTTTCTCCAGCAAATTTGATTGGTGTTGGTAGTTTTGGTTCAGTATATAAAGGAATTCTTGACGAGGACTGGAAAGTTGTTGCAATTAAAGTACTAAACCTTCAAGTTCGCAGTGCTTCCAAGAATTTCCTTGCCGAGTGTAAGGCATTAAAAAGCATCAGACATCGAAATCTTCTAAGGGTACTCACAGCATGTTCAAGTGTCGATTATCAAGGAAACAATTTCAAAGCTCTTGTGTATGAGTTCATGGTTAATGGGAGCCTAGACGAGTGGTTGCATCCAAATGAGAATGAAGAAGATGCCCACATGGAATCAAGGCATTTAAACATTCGACAAAGGTTAAATATAGCCATAGATGTCGCATGTGCAGTTGATTATCTTCACCATCATTGCTCCAACCCAATACTTCACTGTGACTTAAAGCCGAGCAATATTCTTCTAGATAATGAAATGATTAGACGTGTCGGTGATTTTGGTTTAGCGACCTTCGAGAAGCTACCAATAGCTCTTCTATAAATCAGTCAAGTTCAATTGGCATAAGGGGTTTGTTGGTTACATGGCTCCAGGTAAATGTTCCTCTTAGACTCTAGTTTAATTTCTCATTTTTTCTTGTCACTTTTTGTTATGTTGACAGTCTTGTGTGTTATTTTCACGATTCCTACTTGAGTTTAACTGAGTGTATGTGACAAACAGGTGCCCCACAGAGGTCTTCCCTGAACCCCTGCGAGGATGTAGAAGCATCTAAAACCTTAGTTTTCTACCTGGCGCCATAAGTGAAAGTAAATATGTCAAATGTTCTGATTGTTGGTTGTCTCCTTTGATAGCATCCATAGGTGTCACGCCCTGAATTTTTTACAAAATAATAACCCGATTTCCAATAAAGATCATTCGCAATAATACATCATAATACCCCAAAATGGTTCCCATAATTCTTCCGAGAGAACAATCAAGTTTAAAAGTTTACAATAATGGCACTCCGGCCCCAAATTCCATCGTTGAACAAAAGACGACAAGTTTAGAGATTACATGATTTTCAAGTCAAAGATTAGCTCAAAATTACAATTAAATTTCCCAAAAGAATTTTACAAAGATGTCAAAGTAATTCTTCCATGTTAGCTTTCAAAATGATGAATGCCTTGTTCCTTTTGGTTTTCAAAAAGCATTTTTTAAAAAATACCCCCTAGATTCTCCATAGATTCCTCCTACTTTCAATATTTCTCTCTCTATCTCTCTCCATTCATTACCTCTATTATTTTTCAAATTGCAATCCAAACAAAGCAGAAGTCATTTGCACATCAAGCACTCCACATCAATGCCCTTGAGGTGTACCTGAAAATAATAATAGGTTGAGCTATACTAGCCCAGTAGAGAAATCTTTGCTCAAATTATATGCATATGAGATAAATAATGTACCGAGATGAGCATTGATAACAAGAAAGTTTCCCACATGAACAAGAGCAAGAGGATAAGACTTGATAACTAACACCATTCATATTCACGTCGCTTGATAATCTCTAAGTTCTCCGCTTTCATTATGTCGAGTATTCTCGATTTCTTTTCGCACACTTCTACATTAAGTGTCTTACATTTCGGGTCCTAAGGACCCCGTACATCTCCCGTTGGTCTCCAATATGAACTCAAGTGACTCTTCCTTCATTAACATACCAAATACCGAACTTAAAGAATTTTCCGGATCATAGGGCCCCATATACCCACCATACATTTCCGGGTGCTCGTGATTCCGTATATCCATTTCACATTCCGAGTCTTAGGGCCCCATATACCCACAATATATTTCCGGGTGCTCATGACGCCGTATGCCGAATACAATTCATTTGTATTGCACTTCGTCATATGAGATTTTAGGACTCTAGTTTGCAAGATGTAATTAATGAGGGACATTGATGTTAAGTAAACGGTTCGCGTCCCAACTCGCATTTCCATTCCAATCCCAAACTCGTTATCTAAACTCATTCCTTGTACTATATGGCATCGCGTGTCAACTTCTCTCTTTTCGCTCAAGATTCACCCACCGTTTTATTCAACGATCAACCTTGTCATCACATACGCTATTTACGAGTCCATATCATTCATAGAAACATATCACAATACTCACATGATAACCCAAATGCATAGGCAAGGACACGGGTACCATAATCGTTCAGTTTTACACCTTTCTTTGCTAGAATGGGAGCTCAAAGAGTGGGGACGAACAACGAATCATTGGAATGAGACCAATTCAGTTTAGAGGTGATTAGAATATGATTGGAGGGTGTTAGAAGTGATCGGAGGTCAACACAATCGACGAAGCTCCGTTGATTTGTGCCCAAAGCCGGAAACCGTTGGTTCGCTCAAGAATACTAGAGGATTTCCATCAAAATCCTTTAATCAAAACCAAAATCCTTTCATTTACTTCATAAACCAATTACGCGTCGTTAAGAGTCTGAGCTGAAACTCCTGCCAGGCATTTACTCGATAATGAGCCTTGAAAGCATATGATATGAGCATTTAGCTCCTGCTAGGCATTTACTCATTTAAGAGCTCTGAAAATATATGATATGAGCATCTAGCTCCTGCCGGGCATTTACTCATTTAAGAGCCCTGAAAGCATATGATGTGAGCATTTAGCTCCTGCCAGGCATTTACTCATTTAAGAGCCCTGAAAGTTCTCTTTGTATCCATTTATTATCCACATTGATTCCATGTTCCCATTTCACAAACATCAAACCATTCATTCGAGTCCAAAGCCATTTATTTAATCACACGATTCTACGAAACCCAACAATCTATTGCAACACATATAAGCAAATGCACACATTATCACCGTACCTCTAAGTACACCCCGTACCTTCACATACTACATATCGATCCTCAACTAGACTCTGCGATGCCCGGTCTTCTAGTTTCTATACTTGGAGTCCGTAAGTCGTACGCTAAAGAAGTCTAAAAGATTCTACAAGTCGAGAGAACATGAATTGCAATACTCCTCATTGGATCTCTAGGCATATTCAGGTGTATCGTTCGTATTTCAATGTGTAATAACCTCCATTTCTCATTTCTTAACACAACGAGTTCACTCTAGTCCGATGGATACAACTCTAAGTGAGAAACAAGTAATACTCTTCAAAACACTTGAAAGAATATGTATACAAATCCATTAGAGTCGATGAGAAGCTTCAGAATGTGATTTGAAAAACATAGGTAAAGCAACTTAAAGACACTGTAGCAGCTTAACCACCTACCGGTATGAACTTGAAACAGAAAGGCCAACATTTTGGACGAAAGGATCTTGAACTTGGCCTACCAGTAGAAGGAAAGTGCCTACCGAAAGGTGAAAGGGCTTTTAAGCAACTTTTGAGCTGCTACAGTACGTTTGAGCTGGTTAGCTAGGAATTTCTCACTTGTCCTACCGGTAGGAAACTGATTTTCTGGCAAAGCAACAACCCTACCGGTAGGAATCCGGGAAAAACAGACGATTCTTACAACAATAGCAAAATTTCGTTCAAACTCAACAACAACCAATACAAACTCAAAACGAACATAAAAACACTCAAATAACATATAAAGAGAGGTAGAATTCCTTACCTCAAAGTCGGAGCATGAAACCCAAGAAGTTACGAGCCCTAGCTTTCCGAAAACCTTGGTCCAATCAGAATACATCTCCTCCGAGCTCAAACCAGTGACATACGGACCACAATATGCGTAAGGATGAAAGATTGAAGGTTGATTTGAGTGGGTTGGGTGAAATTTGGAGAGAGAGCAAGAGAGAGAGAGAGAAAGACGTGAAGGAGAAAAATGATTCTCTACTCCCTCACCTCCTATATATACTAGCCCAAAAATATATCACACTTGCACTCCCTCAACTAACAATCCTGACACTTTAACCCCAAATCAAATAAACTCAATAAACTTTACATTTTTCTTAATTTCTAACATTTATAAAACTTTTAAATAATATCCGAAAAATATGGGTCCTTACACCCTCCCCTCCTTAAAGAAATTTCGTCCTCGAAATTTGCTAAACCAAGTCCAACCAAACATGCAACACATAGATACGCATCAATTGTAACAGTATTCTTCAAGCGATAATTCAATATTCATGGGAATCAATGTCAAACTCACATCGACCAAACCGAAATATTGCGGGTATTTCGTTCTAACTTTGTCCTCCTTTTCCCACGTAAACTCGCATTAACTGTATCGTATTATCCCTCCAAAACTTGATTACACAAATCCAGGACACGTATCAATTTCTTACTCAAATTCGGACCGTTCTAACACATGCAATGAATTCGGCTCGTACCCCCTCAATATCTGTACGTATATATAACACATCGCCAATGTTCAAAAGTTTCGGTGGCATTGCCAGACGGTACGTAATTTATGAGCTTCCCCTTTTATTGCGAAATTTCTACATTCAATTATCTATACAAGCAAAAAGACCTTCCTATGAATGTAACCCGATAGTCCAATTGACTTCCTGAGACTTCCATCTAGAAGGTGCAGTGATCAAGTGCCTATTCTAACTGGATTTCACTGGTTGTCGCTTGGGTATCCCAAAGATACGCACTATATCTGACACTTAACCTATCTTTCTAGCGATAAAAGCTTCATTTTCCCCCCAGGACGAGACAAACTCCAACGCGGTGATGATTTGCGAAACACATGATTTCCCTTCTTCAAATAACATTGGGTGACGTCGACACTCAACACGATCCTTTGGTCGACCTTACGCAGTTAGCAATCTTTGACAATTTTTACCCTTCTCTTCTCAGTCATTCTCCCTCGAGCTTCCAAATATCGTCGGCGAATAGATTTCATCTTACTGGTGGGTCCATAACACAAGCCAATTCTTCTAAAAGTCGCACCAAATTTTCACTCTAGGTTGGGTCATTCTATATTACGAGAAGAATTTGATTCGTCATCTCAAATGAAACGAGTAAGCTACAAAACTCAAGCAATGTTAATTAAGAATTTGAAGAACGGTAACAAGGCATCTGAAATTCAAAGAACACATGGAATCTTTACGGTGGTTCTGCAATAAACTCAAAGTACCTTTTTATGGTGACCCAAGAAATTTGAAATGACCGATCATAACTCTGCTATTGCTCTACAAGTCAGGGGAGTCAGCAGATAACGTCTTGACAAATGAAAGATTTTGATATTAAGCATAAGTACAAGGTAATGAGACTGATCTCTCGTAAACTAATTGATCCAAAATAAGAAATTCCCTAATACTAGAAATGAGTAGAACTTCTAACAGTTTGAGACTAAGCATTGCAAAATGAATCATGTGCCTCCAGAGTTGAAGAACCACAATAGAGTTGAATAACATTGCGATGAATCATAACAAACGAATTTGAATTGAATGGTTTCAATAGGTAGGTCTAAATAAATATGTTGCCACAAGATTTGACTCCAATTACGACATTAGAGCTTGAGTAGAGTAACAATTTTCAACAAATAGACGAGTATCAGCAACGACGAATTCCACACCAACCGAATAGGTCTTGGTAGGCAAACGGATACAAGGCGAATACAAGTTCAAATCACTTGACCCCATAATCAAGAGATCAGAATAATTGGAGCCACCAAAGCAGGTAACAATAGCACCAAAGTCCGAATTTAAGGCACCAACGAATTTGTATAGCATACGGTACCTGACCACTGATTGGGTTCAATAGGTTGAAATGGCAAACTAGATAGTCACGTGGAATAACAGTTACAAGCAAACGACAAAAAATGATTATCGCAACAAGAGAATCTAAATTGACCAATGAAACTTATCTCAAGCAGGATGTCAAAATAAGAATCCGAATGGGATACAAGGAACATTCGTCAATATCAATAACAAAGGCGTCACAAGATACTCCACCACAAGATTTTTGAATATTCCCAAGAAAAGTTAGGGACGGCTTGTGCGATAATTAACTAAGATGTCAAGAATTACAATAGGTCAACAATATGACAAACTCCGCGGAAAATAATCTACAGTACAATTTTAACAAGATTCAGCTAGGCCAACAAAAGAATATAACAAGAGAAACAACTCTCACGAGATCATGCTCGGAACATCACCATCTATCCCAGATACAATCAATCCCTTCCCAAATCAAATCAAACCTCATTATACTTAAGTTAAATAAGTCAATGATAACACTTCCACATGGAATGATTTACCCCTAGTCTCGACAAATTTGATCTATCGATGTTTTTCAACACGCAAGGACTAAGATTCTTGTTTTTCAATTCCAAACACAAATAATAATGTAGTTCTCAATGAATGAAATGCTTCCAATTCAAAAGGGTTGTAGTGAATGAGTCAAACAACTAGGAGAAGAAGGTACCTCAAACAACCAACTTTTTTTGAGAGATAGAGAGTAGTAGGAGGTGGTTTAGCTACGGAACTGCATCTGTTGTTTTGGTGTACGTTTATGCTGCTGCACTGAGCTCGACTCACCAAACACTCCCAGTCTCTGAGGACAATTTCTCGCCATGTGGCCAGGTTCGCGACAAACATAGCAAAGCCTATCAAGCTGTGGGACTTCTTGATCCCTAGATAAGATAGGTGGCCTAAGGTTAATCTGGTTTAGGGAAGGCTGATTTGGTTCCCTATGCCTTTTCCTCCCTTGACTTCCAAAACTCCCTGGCGACGTACTCACTCTAATGGTTGGTTGTCTTGGTGTGTCACACCCCAAAATGGTAAGTGACCGGCCGTGAACCATGAGACTAACCCATGGAACACGCAGCCTAAAAAGAAATTTAATAAATTCCAAAACAAGGAACTACTAAACAGCCAACCACTTTTTTTTTATTTATTAAAAACAACTCCAACCATTTAAGTTCAACAAAAAGCATGGGGCACAAACATCCCACGAACCAAATAATACCAAGTGATCCACCAATAATAAAAAGAATTCAATAACTAACAAATGTTTCAAATGCGGAAGTGATTAATAAAATAAAAATATGATGAGACAACCTAAGGAGGTCAACCAAACTAAATCCGCGAGATGCCACCAGAGTCCACCTAATTGCCCAACTTGCCTGAAAAAGAAGTTGGAATAAATCCGTCAGCTGACGAGCTCAGTGAATGGCGAAGCATGTATATTAGAATAAGGTTCTGAAATAGGGATCAAAATAATTTACCATGTCAACATAATTTGGCATATGCGGTGAACAACAAAATAATCCATTAATCCAATTAACGATTCATCCGATAAGTCTTAATGGTGTTCTCAATCCAATCTCCAACAACAATGGGGAACCACAACCAAAATCAATAGTACCAAATGCCATTGAATAAATATCTCAAAATTGGATCCAATATCGGAACTTAGAGTCACCACGAGTAGGCAGCCCGTGGAACTTTTCCCTAAGATCGATCCGGTCAATAACAACCGTTGAGCATTAGGGTCACCGGCCTAATCCGGTCTCTTCCCTAATGGCCAGAGTCACCCGCACACAGAGGATTAATTTCCCTGGACTTTCCAAAATATGTCCCCAATAATATCCACAAAGGTCTCACCAAAAAGATTTATTCAAACAATAAAAGATTTCACCAAATGTTTTTCCGCATGCCGATTTAAGTAACCAACTAAACAGTTACGGGTTTCCAATTTCAATCATTAATTTTCTAAAACAATAATTTAAGGGATACGGGGAAGTTCGCAAATACGTAACATGCTTAACCACTCACCTGGATCCGAAAGTATTGCAAGTCGAACCGCACAAAACGAGCCTAACCTGAACAAAGCATCATATAGCAATATTATCACTAATTGTATCAAGTATAATATTACCTACGGTAGTTTAAATCTTCCTGGAACTATAATAATTTAAGCCTAAGAATGATTTAAGACTAATCCTACCAAAACCATTATCCAATTTCCTTTCCCATTGCTATAAGCTTCTGTTCAACCACGTACACCCAAAAACCCAGTGCTTTGTTCTCTTTGCATTCCTCTTGTTCTCTCCCAACCCATTCAAAATCATCAACACCATTCTCTATTCGCACACACGCACACCACCTGCACCCACAAAAACCGGCAGCCCAAACCTCCAACGCACTGTGGTCCAATATCATTAAAAGAAACCAATCGGTGCCGGTGAAACTTTTGCAAAGCTACAGACAAAATCCATTTTTTTCCTTTATTAACTCCATTGATCTACACCTCCAATAAAACCAAGTTTTGTTTTCTAGTTGAAACCCATAAACTACTAGAACATGGGAAAAGGAAAAGAGAAAAAAGAATTGAAGAGGAACTAACCACTTCGGCAAATCTCCCACCAAGTAAAACCCTCTCCTGCGGCTTCAATCTCCAACCATGCAAAACCCTTGACTGCGCCTTCTTTGTCCCACAAATAATAACCCTAGTCTAATATAATAACTTCCTCTAACTCACGTTCTCTCATGTGGCCCTATTAATAAGCTACTAGGTATTATAAACCCTGTAATGTTAATATAAACCATATAACTAATTATGAAATCTAATCTAATACCAACTGTATTATCATACTTATAAAATTTACTTAACAAAATGAATTCCTATACTCCAAAAGTACAACCGTGTCAATAAAAAAAACCATAGCGCACAAAATACAAATTTGGACCCGACAATAACATCCAATTAATAAATGACCAATATAAATAAATAAATAAATAAAAATGCTAGGCCGTAACATGGTGCACCCTGGGATTGCGGCTGGCTGACAATTTGCCTAGTTCCTGATTGTTGTGCTAAGCCCAACTCATTCCGCATTATCTTCCCCCGAAGACAGCTCCTCGCGGCATGGTCAGACTCCCTGTAAGTAAAACAAGATCTTTGACCCCTTTGGCATTGAGAGCGTATATGACTAGTCTGACCACATCGGTGGCACACGATCTGACGCTTAAGGAGAACCCTCGGAGTCTCGGAACAAGAAGGTAGATTAAAGCCCTACTGGCCCTGCATAGGATGATCTAATACCCTTGGTTTCTTGCTTTCTGAACTCCTAACACTCCCAGAAGATGATCTCATGCCAATGACTCGATGTCTAGCTTCCCCCACATTCATACCTCTCCGCGTGCCCTCCAATGTCTCAACACCTTTCATGCTTTCAACAATCTCAGAAAACATTACCTCATCCCTAGTATGTTGACTCACCTTATTCTCTCCGCATGCACTACGACCCTGACGTTCGCGATCCCTGATTTCACCCCACCTAACTCCACGTCTCGAATACATCTTACTACGAAAACATAAGAAGGAAAGTCATCAACATTAATCACATCGCTACATAATACAAGTCTCTGACCTTTCTAGCTTGGATAACAACACTATGTCACTCTACCGTAATATAAGTGCAATGCCATATCGATGTACCAACTCATTCATGCAAGCACACATGTGTTTTGAAAATGAATGCAGTGATTTTTTTTTTTTTTTTGAACTCTGATTTTTGAACCCATGGGACTAAAAGCCTCCCCACGGTCTCGAGGTGTTCTAAACCTAAGCTTTGATACCAAGTTGTCACGCCCTCAATTTTTAACATAAATATATACAAATGATTTTCACAAATAAATCCTCACAATATTGCATACGATACCCAAAAGATTACAGTAATTCCATTCCCATAATAATACTTCCAAGTCCATGAGATTTCCAAATATTACATCATCGGCTCAACGGCCCAGATTAACATAAGTATCAAGTGTCACGAGAGTCTAGAGTTACAAATATTCTGTAGTCAAAAGGATTATAACATAAATGGGCAAATGGGAGAACCTCCTGTTTGGCGAATTGTGAAAATGGGCAAGACTCAGAGGCTACATGGGAAACGGATGGAACTTTGTGGGAGTCTGAGACGCAAGTGCTGGAGTACTTACGGGCCTTACCGACGGGGACATCGGCTTCCTTTAGTGGGGGTGGTTTGTTAGCACCTTGATTTCCAAGGCTTGCTAAACTTGGCTAGCTGTGGCACCTTGCACCCTAGCCAACCGGTGGCAACAAAGGCATGAGGCAGGCATGCCTTGACAAGGTGATCCGATGGTGTTGGCACTAGTTCATTAGGCAAGTGGCAGCTGGGATGCACGTGAAGGCCCGATGATTATTGAGCATGGATGCCAAACAGGAAGCCAGCTTGTGGGACAATGCAATCAGAAAACAACTAAGTATATGGAACTGGGTTGGATCACGAAATTTAGCTAGGCAGCCTTGATTGGGATCAGGCAAAACGGTTATTGACGGTTACTGCATTCTGCCCATGTTGCTGGCAAGCAAGGACAGGTGTCCCCAAGCAGAATTGGGCAGTTATTAACAGTTATTTCTAGGTAGTTTCATTTTCCTGTGTGCTGGCAGCTTATGGCTGTGCCAGCACAACCCTAGGGCAGTTGGGGGTGTCAACTGCAGATCATGGGGCCATCCCATGGTCCCATTTACTTAGTGGCCATGTTTTATTGATTGTAGCCTTATAAAGACACTGCATTTTCGAGTCTAAGGCAGGGGGATATTCTGTCTAGTACTCTAACTGTTTTCCTTGTATTGTTGGTGCAATAAAAGGTTGGGACGGGTTCCTGTAAACTGTGTGCGTGCTAGACTTCATTCAAACTTGTGTGTGCGTGTTTTACTTTATTGGCTGAGACCAAGTCTTGGTGGAAACTTGGTGCCATCACGGGCAAAATTTGTGGGCAAAATATAGCCCCGTGACACCTACCATGCTTGAACTACCCCAGTACGTTTGTCCGACAATAATGACTGAAAAGACGCGAAGCTGTGATCCCTAATAAACGCGTTCACGCAAACTTGCTTTTCATATTTAATCTCTTTCCAAAAGTAAAAACAACTACCAATATTAATTACTTTTCCATTTTTGCTTTATACCAGCAAGACAAAAAAAAAAAAAAAAACTTGACTTATGGAGTCCTCTCGCCATACTTCTTTTTTCCCCCCTGTGATGTACGTTTAAGAGGAAACCTGCAGGCAATTCAAGTTTTCTCTATCCAATTGCAGAATGGGGAGAGCCATTTGGAATGGGCTCTTTCTGAAGGTCTATTAAAATATTTGAAGTGTAGCCAAATGTCTACTTCATTTTCAGAATAGTCGTGTTTTCCTACATAAACAATTGAGAAAGGCCCAAACCTATTATGAGAAAGTAAATTTTACGGTAAACTTTTTTGACATTTCTCTTTTTGAAATAAACAGAAAGTGTAGTGCACAGTCACGGGAAATGACTTTTGCCGCACCGTGTATTCATTGTTATAATCTAAACCGTTCAACTTGTAAGGTCCGCAAATGTATGCACTCAAAATATCAGTTTGATCAGACATCTATAGGCTTGAAAATTTAAATTTCGATTTATAAAAGGGATGGTCATTGTCTATGAATCCATGACACTCCATTTCATATACTAAAATTGATTTTTGGAAGTACATATTGATTTTTGATCAAGCTAATTTTTTGCGTGGTTATACTACTATGCGGCCCTATAAAATGAACAGTTTAGATTAATACAATACATGCACAATGGGCCCACAATGGTTGTAATGCCCCAACAAAATTCACCCTTAACACGTGTCATAAATACATAAATATCGCTTTGAAAAGTCGAGTCTTCGTCAAACAATCTTGAAGGATATCAAGTCAAGTCTTCAAAATAAATAAATAAGGATTATCATAACGAATATATTTTTCACCAAAGCTTGAGAAGTTTCCTATACTATGAAGGATATCTCACCAATCTTAAACTCCATAGAACCAAACTATCTTGCTTTATACTCATAAGTCTCAAGAACAACATATTCTTTCCATAAAAATTAAGTTCTACAAGCCATAAGGTGGGCTTTAAAAATATGATTACATTACCCATAGTTTTATGGTTCCAAAATAATAAAATAAGGTTTTGGTTCCACAATCATACCACAAAAGACATAATTACAAATCTGGCCTAATGGTCTAACATGTTTCATTTCCTATGCTAAACAAACAACAGCACAAAAGGAACTCCACATAGATATACTTCACTAAGTTCTTGGCATCTCTTTGTCACCTAAAATGATTAAACAACATGAGCCGAAGCCTGTAGGAAACAAGACTAAACCAAATAATATGTTCAAGTTTAACATAAATGACGTGAAACAAGCATAAATTAAAAAACCACACATAATTCTCTCAAGTGTCCACAAATTTACCATATTAATGATCTCATACTTTCCCCAACTAATCAACCTAGGCCAACATTCCTCAGTTCAACTCAAATTCATAGCCGTATGTTAACTCAAATATCTAACTGAGGGTAGCCGGGTACAAGTACCACCCCATGAACCGGAGTAATCGGGTACAAGCACCACCCTCACAAACCAAAGGTAGACGGGTACAAGTACCACCCCATGAACTGGGGTAATCGGGTACAAGCACCACCCTTGCACCGGGGTAATCGGGTACAGTGTACCACCCAAACAATTTCCGGTCTTTCACCGAGGAGCTTGCCAAGCCCAGCTTGCTTTTCCTAGGTGCACCATCTAGGTCTAGACCAACATAATCCGGGTTCAAATATCTCTATCTATCTCACCAATCGGGATAATTTCTATCCGAACATCAACCGCATAATTCCCTATCGAATATCTGAGCTCCAAGCATTCAATAAACTTCAAACACACATAAACTCTTCCATTAACACAAATAACCTTCACAAGTCATAAAAATAAATCACAAGATGCAAGAGTCATAATATTTGCATCTCAAATCAAACTTAATTTCTCAAGTAAACATTTTTTTTCTTTCTTTCTCTAGATATTCAACACGCAACATGGATACAGGATACTCTCATATAGACAACTATTCCCAATATTAGCCATCTTTGCATCTCAATAGCACATAAATTTCAAGAATTGAATAAGTATCAACAAGAACCCATACTTTTTATGAGAGATCTCACAATCTTTCACATAATCTAAGGAACATTCATGTTCTACAACAAATGCACAACATTTATACTAAAAATAAACATATCAAGAGAGTTAGTCGTGTATCCTACCTCAAAAGAGGCAAATTTCGAAAAAGCTAGGATCTCCAAAGTTGGCCGATCAAGATTTTGTTTGGATCGTTGCTTAGCTCTTTGTCCGTAGATCATGTTTTCTTCTTGTCTTTTTGCGAGATTCTCGAATCTTGGTCTCCGATTTTGAGGTTGAACAAAGAGGTTTTTGTAGAGAGAGAGAGAGAATGAGACGCAGGAGAGAGAAAACGGAAAAAAAATGAAGAAAAAAAACAGAGAACTCTCGAAAGTTCTCTGATGGGATTCAACCATTTTAAGTGCATAATTGCACTACAGCCCCCCAACTAATTGGTTATCATCCTATCATCCAAAGTTATAACTCATCATACAAAAGTCCCCAACATTATCAAATAATAGCATTTGTACCATTCCCGAATACATGTGGGTCCCAACACACACTGTCCACAGCTCACAAACTCGTGCCTGACCAACTAAACTTATAAACACATGTATATACATGTATACACATAAATAATTCTGTAGCCCACAAATTATAAATTACAAGGGCATGTAACCAGATCACTACATATATAGGAATAAATAAAATTAAAATTAAGATGCGGGTCTCTACAATCTCCCCACCTTAAGGAATTTCGTCCCCGAAATTCGCCACATACCTCAAAAAGAAAACAAACTGGATAGTTCACACGGAATTCGGATTCCAACACTCACATGACTTCTTTGACTCCCTGATGCTGCCATATTGTGACCACAGGAACATACTTCCCTTGGAAGACTTGCTGGCGTGTACGATTTCACTTGTCACTACGTAAGAAAGGTAATCCACAATACCTAGTTTGATCAATCAAGTAGTTGTGAAGGAATAGTCTCCTACTTTCGTAACATGGGTACATGAAACACATTTGAACTTTCAATAGCCGTGATGGTAATGCAAGACAAATTTTACCTTCTCAATCCTCTCAAGTATCTAAAATGACATAATAAAACACGGTGGTAACTTCCAATCCAGCCAAAAGTTATCAAGTCACTTTGTGATGTGACCTTCAACAAAACACGATCTCCGGCTTCAAATGTTAAGTGTTGCCTCCTTCGAACTGCATAGTTCTTTTGGTGACCTTAGTGGTAATTAGTCATTGCCGAACATACCAATCCTCTCATTGGTCTCTCGCACTAAGTTTGGCCCAAAACCGTTGTCTTCCCAATTCGTCCAACTAATCAATGATCTTGGGAAGCTTTCACATGAAACTGGCCCAGTGCTTGATTGATAACTATTATAGCAAGTGATCCCAAGAACCTCAAAAATCTAAGATACGAGCTCGTAGCACATAAGTCACAAAACACGCACCACAATTCTAACCCGGGGTTCGACGTAATCGATTGTATGACACTCAAATGATGTGCAAATTTCAAATCAAAGGAGATTCAAAGGTGAGGTTGGGCCATTAGAATCATACAATCAAACCAAGGAAACAACGGAGGTCAGAGCTAAACTAGATATTGTATTTGAAATCGCACCGGCCGAATGCACTCCAAATCAAATATCCAAGCTCAATAGCTCAACAAGACCGATCGAGAACTCAAAGATAGATTACAAAAAGCCACTAGAATGAACAACTCAAGTCCAAAAGAAGTTAAACAATGAATTCAAGGTACCAGCTATTAAAAATTCAATCAAAATCCAAAGGATCAGAATATTAATGATTAGCCATGGCCTTCCTATGGCTTTCACAAGTCAAGGAATTAAAGACCCCCTTTTTATTTCGGCAAAGAAATGTTTCAATGTAGGAGACGAGTACAATGTAAATGTAATGTTTGAGCCAATGAGGGATAACACAATGAGATAGAGCTAAATAAAGCAAAAGATACAAGGCCAAAACTACGCGAGCACTAGAAATGGCTAAGACTCCTCAAAGTTACATATGAATATAGGACACACAATTTGCCTCGAAAGCAGATAAACAAAATGAGATTTTTTTGACACCAAGGAACGCACCAGTAGCAACAAAGATTTGAATATAATAGCACCAACAAATTAAAATCACTGAATATGTCACCATCAAATTCGACTCTAATTATAAGCAACAACAATACCACATCTCGAGCGAAATAGCGATGGAAGCAGTAAACACCAACAGCAGCTACAGAGATACCAAAATTGACCAACGAAATTTATATTAAATGTAGTGGTGTCAGCAGCAGAACTGGAATTAGGGATCAAGAACCATAAGCCAATTGAATGGTCATAAACAGCAATAGCAGATACACCACAGGACATTTAAAAGAAAGGGTCTGAATAGCTCAAGATAATCCAAGAAGTAGCAGTGTGACGTCCAATTCAAAGAGCCAAAACCAAGACAAGATGCGAGACATAAAAGGCCTTAACCAACGGAAGCAGATTAAGACATTAAGCTAAGACAAGAACCAAGTGAACCAAAGAAAATGATTACTTCAATAGCTATGACGATAAACCTACTAAACATGTCACTTAGCATGTAAATACATAGCATCCATACATGAAATTTCACTCAACGCATAGTTAACATACATATGTCATTCTCTTAGTACATGTCACACCCCACGTCTAGAAACACCCAAAACGAAGTGTAACAAAGAACGAACTACACCTGCTCTATAATACTCCCAAATTCACAAATCAAACTAGTGGAAATAAGATGAATAAAGCAACCCACGACTTTATATAATAGGAAAACTATCATTTATACAATCTATTCCGTGATCCAAAACACCTTACAAGCCACACCTGACTATGCAATGTGTTACATAAAAACTAGAAAAAAAAGAAAGGCAGGACCCACACCAAGCTAAACTATACATAGTGGACCATCCTTTCTATCTCGTACCTTCAAAGCCTGAAAGCCAAAACGTATGTGGGGGAGAGCTAAAATCAACATGCTCACAAACACAAGCAACATATTACTATCACGTGTTAACGAAAAATACTTTATCAGCAGAGTTGTATCCAAATGACATTCCATAAACCAAATAGTTTATATCAGTTCAAATCCACAATCTGCATTAATCAAAACAGTCGATATAATCTAAATAGCCACCGATTGGCACGCACTTTTACTACACAGATTGGCAAGAACTATTGCAACTTCAAACAAAAGAAATACTGCAAAATAGAAACAAAAACAGAAAGTCTACCAAGGTGAATGTGATTTTTTTCAGTTTATGTAGCTTTCGGTATAAAATTAGTGGATAAATAAGTGGAAACCTAAAAATCTGACAACACATGCAGAAAGATAATGCAAGTAAATTATCTAATAATGTACAGTCCGAAAACGTATTTGGGACAATTGATTAATTGGTCAAGCAAATTAATTAATATCAGCTTGACTAGAACACCAACACTCTATTAAAGCATGGTTATCAGCAAGCAGCACATGCAGCATTAACATTTCCAATCACCACCTTGGCATTGTAGTGTTAAAGCCATTCTTCCTTTTCATGCACCTTGTTTCTCTGTTGTGCTTGCACTCTGGCTCTCCTTTGGTAGCTGGTTTTATTCAAGGTGGGAACGAGACGGACTGTCTAGCCTTGCTTGCATTCAAAGCAGCCATTACCAGTGACCCCTTTGGAGCTCTGAACTCGTGGAATGAATCCATCCACTTTTGTCAATGGATTGGTGTAACATGTGGCCGCCGGCACCAGAGGGTCACTAGGTTGTTGTTAAATGAATATCAAAAAATATCGGGGTCTGTTTCACCTCACATCGGAAATTTGAGCTTTCTCAGGCTACTATCGCTTCGCAACAATGGCTTTGGTGGTGAAATCCCCCCAGACCTTGGCCACTTCGGAAGATTGCGAATATTAACGTTGGCTAATAATTCAATTTCTGGTGGAATTCCCGTCAATATATCTGGTTGCTCTAACCTTGTTGGCCTTGAATTCTCTAGTAATAGGCTGACAGGGGAAATTCCTGCGGAGCTCGGTTCTTTGAGTAAGCTTAAAGAGCTGGATATCGGAAGTAACAATCTAACTGGAGGTTTGCCTTCTACTCTTGGGAATCTATCTTCACTTACAGTATTTTATGCAACTTATAATAAAATTGGTGGTAATATACCATCTACTCTTGGTCGGTGGGAAAAAATGGAAATTCTCTTATTAGGGGTGAACAATTTGGTCGGTGTCGTTCCTTTCTCAATCTATAATCTCTCTTCTATCACAAAATTTGAAGTTGCATATAACCAAATTGAAGGCAACCTTCCATCAAACCTAGGAATCACTCTTCCTAATCTCTGTCGCCTAAATCTTGGTGCTAATTTGTTTACTGGTTCCATTCCTAGAACAATATCCAACGCCACAAAATTACGTAGTCTTACCTTGGCGGAAAACATATTTGAAGGCAAATTCCCTTCTCTGGAAAAGCTGCATGATCTTGAGAAAATATTGTTTCATGATAATCTTCTAGGAACAGGGGAAGTGGATGACTTGAGTTTCTTTGACACTTTGACCAATGCCACTAGACTGTCTGTTGAGTCTCTCGCCAACAACAGCTTCGGAGGCGTGTTGCCCAAATCAATCAGCAATTTGTCCACTGAATTAGATGCCATTGGCATGGCTATGAATAATGTATATGGGAGCATTCCATCCGGAATTGGGAATCTTAAAAATTTGCAGGTTCTTTCCATGTCCATTAACCATTTAAGTGGTAACTTGCCTTTTGATATCGGAAAACTTCAAAAGCTAAGGCGTTTGTTCTTCGGGACAAATAAATTCCACGGGGAGATCCCATCGTCGTTTGCAAACTTAACCTTGTTAGCTTATCGCGATTTATCTGAAAATTTTATTCATGGCAACATCCCTTCATACATCAGCAAATACCATTTTTTTGGAGATACTAATTCTTGATCATAACTGATGTAGAACACGTGGAGGCCCAATTTCATGATCAATTGGACCGGTCGAAGCCTCGGAAGCCCAAATGTTGTTTAATTGCAAATTACCCGATGTGGCAACTTTCGGACAAACTCGGATCGGGTCCAGACTTGGTGGGTTGACTTATTTTCCCGCTGCGATCAATTCTCACCACCCTAGTTCGTGACTGATGGTGTTTTTCGGCCTAATTCCTTCGTTTTTGCTGTTTTAGGAAATATTTGTTTCGTTAATAACTTTTAGCGTATAATTCCATAGAAGTTGATTCTTTTTGTGAAAGTCATGTTTTTCTTTCATTTTTCCAATTTTATTATTTTCCCCAAATTTTGGGAATTTTCGTTTTTGAGTTAGGGTTTTGCTAGGGTTACACTTTTTTCCTATAAAAGGGGTTGTAACCTAATGTTTATGTAGCTTTTTATCAATAATATTCAGACTTTGTCTTTTTCTCTTGAGGATTCAAGAACTACTCGTGGCTACGAGTACCTATCATTCGTTTGATTAGTACGCAACTAATCTCTTTGTTAATTCCGCTGCGCTAAGTGGTATCAGAGCCACGCTTTGCCTGATTTGATGGCACCAAACATAGAAGAAGACACACCCATTGACGTTGGTCGTGCAATTACTGACCTAAGGAGGATGGTGGAGGATCAACAGGCACAATTAACCGAGATTCGTCAGGATACTCATACTCAGTTTGCTGAGATCCGTGAGTTGCTGCAGGAGTTGACTCTACAAAATCACCGAAGGCCCGACAGGGTTGAGGAGGAACGCGCGGTGGGGTTTGCCCATCGTCAACCTCGTAACCAGGATCGGGAGCGCTCCAAAGGATTTACCCGAGGCCCACCCGGTGATCAACAGGTTGTAAGGCATCTTCGTCATCGTGCTCATACCGAAGATTCTGAACCTGAAGATGAAGAAGAGGTACAGGGAGGACGCCATCCAGCACGACAACAACAGTGGTTTGATGATTACAAATTGAAGGTGGATCTTCCCACGTTCAACGGTAATCTGCATATTGAGGACTTTCTTGACTGGCTTCTGAGGTTGAGAGATTTCTTAATATGATGGAGGTTTCTAAGACCAAACAGGTGAAGTTGGTCCCCTACAAGTTGAAGAGCGACACTGCAGTTTGGTGGGATCAGTTACAAATGAAACGGTACAAGGAGGGAAAAGAGCCTGTGAGGACATGGCGCCGGATGAAGCAACTGATGATGGAGAGATTCTTGCTACTTGATTATGATCAACATCTATTCCGGTCATATCAAAATTGTTCACAGGGATCTAAGTCTGTGTTTGACTACACGACTGAATTTAGTCAACTTTCAGATCGTAACAATCTGAATGAGATTGAAGGTCAGCACGTAGTCAGATATATGAATGGATTGAAGCCTTCAATTCAAGAGAGAATTGGGATGCAGGTTGTGTGGGATGTCGAGGAAGCATATAACCTAGCTTTGAAGGCCGAACAGTTTGAGCGTAAACCGACCAATTCTGGATTCCGACGAGGTCTGGGGGAGTCGTTTGTTCCTTCTTCTGAAAGGGGGAAGGAAAAGCAGCCAGTGGTTCCAGTGTTTCAATCAAAGAGTGTTGCTGGTGGTGGAGCAAACTTTGGAGGATCTAACCAAACGGGTAGCTCTAATAATAGAAATGTGGCCAAGGATCTGAACCCTTATGCCAAACCGAGGGGTGACAAGTGCTTTCGGTGTAACAAACCCGATCACTTGTCTAATGAATGCCCAGATAGGAAAGTGGGCCTGATAGAAGAAGACGGGCCTGTTGAAGAAGGTTCTGAGGATGATCTTGATGATGTGGATTATGCCGAGGAAGATGGGGAACGGGTCAATTGTGTGGTTCAACGGGTGCTGTTCGCGCCAAAATCGGAGGGTTCTAGCCAACGTCATAGCATATTTCGGTCGCGCTGTTCAGTCAACCTGAAAGTTTGTGATTTAATTGTGGACAGTGGGAGTTGCGAGAATTTTATGGCAAGGAGACTAGTGGAGTATCTAAAGTTGTCAAAGGAACCTCATCCCGTGCCTTACAGCATTGGGTGGATCAAAAAGGGCCCCACGGTGAAGGTAACTCAAATCTGTAAACTTCCTCTTTCAATTGGGAAATTTTATAGAGCTGAAGTTACTTGTGATGTTATCGAGATGGATGCTAGTCATGTGCTATTAGGTAGGCCCTAGCAATTTGATGTAGACGTTGTTTATAAGGGTCGTGACAACACTTACTGTTTTAATTGGGAGTCCCATAGGGTTGTTATGGTACCTACCAATCATAAGGTGTCTATCAAGCCTTCTAAAGTAGAGGGGTCCTCATTTTTAACCATTGCTAGTTCCGAAGCTGAGTTTGTTGCAGGTTTGAAAGAGTCTGAACAGGTTTATGCAATGGTGGTAAAATTGTTGGTTGTATATGGAGTGAATGAGGCAGTGATTTCAATGCCTAAACAGATACAACCGTTACTGAAAGAGTTTAAGGAGCTGGTTGCTGATGGTGTGCCTAATGAACTCCCTCCCATAAGGGAAATTCAGCATCAGATTGATTTGGTGCATGGGGCAAGTCTGCCCAATTTACCACATTATCATATGAGTCCTTAAGAGAATGAGATCCTGAGAGAAAAGGTAGAAGAGCTATTGCAGAAAGGGCATATCCGAGAGAGTTGGAGTCCTTGTGGTGTTCTAGCTTTGTTAACGCCAAAGAAGGATGGTAGTTGGCGTATGTGTGTTGATAGTCGAGCTATTAACAAGATTACCATCAAGTACAGGTTTCCTATTCCGCATTTGGGTGATATGCTGGATATGTTGTATGGGTTGAAGTGATTTTCAAAAATCGATCTGCGAAGTGGGTACCATCAGATTCGTATCCGACCGGGCGATGAATGGAAGACAACGTTCAAAACCAAGGATGGCCTTTATGAGTGGCTGGTTATGCCATTCGGCCTTTCTAATGCGTCAAGCACTTTTATGCGGATTATGAATTAGATTTTGTGGCCTTTTACTAGAAAGTTTGTTGTCGTTTATTTCAACGACATACTAATCTATAGTAAGTCCGAGGAGGAGCACGTAGAGCACGTGCACCAAGTGTTGATGGTGCTGCAAGAAAATAAGTTGTACATTCAACTCAAGAAGTGTAATTTCTTGACTAACAGCTTATTGTTCTTGGGTTATGTGGTTAGTTTTGATGGGATTCATGTGGATGAAGATAAGGTTCGAGCCATTCGTGACTGGCCGACGCCGAAATCTGTTACTGAGGTTCGAAGCTTCCATGGGTTGGCCACTTTCTATCGACGTTTTATTCGGAATTTCAGTTCTATTGTGACACCGATCACTTAGTGTTTGAAGAAAGGGAAGTTCTTATGGGGAGATGAAGCAGAGAAGAGCTTCATGGTGATTAAAGAGAAGTTGTGCACCGCGCCGATTTTGGCACTACCTAGCTTTGAAAAGATTTTCGAAGTTGAATGCGATGCGAGTGGAATTGGAATTGGGGTTGTACTGTCCCAAGAAAAAAGACCCGTGGCTTTCTGTCACGACCCAACCCGGAGGGTACATGACCGACCAGTGAAATGAAATCACCCAAGGCCTTTTAAACTCCCAATTACAAAAATCTTTATAATATATTTAAAATTTATAAGCAGAAGCGTGAATTTATTAAAATACATTCAGAGCTGTCTATCGTGCATACCAAATACAAACTTCGCCAATGGCATTTAAGTGATTGCAATTATGGATCCAAATCTTGGCACTATTAAATCTCTCATAACGAGAGTTCCAATTGCCAATACCAACACTATAGAACAACTTGAATCCCACTGTTTAATGTCTGATAGCCACGTCAATAAAAATCACCATTATTGAAGAAGCCACCTTAACTCACTGTGATCTGAAATGGCTGGCCACAAAACCATTTCAGTGACAATTACGATATACAAAGGTTACATAATCGCATGAGAATAATCAAATAAAACATGGTATAATCATGAACCTTTCAACGAGCAATATGAGTTTCCAAACTCAATAATTATATGCTTTCAACAACGCAAGCTTCAAATCTGCATATCATAAAATTCAGAATCCAACGACAGTTTTCAGGCTCAAAACTGTTAAACCGAAAGAGATCCATCATGGGCAATATATCCGGTAGCCCGGGGAGCGACCCCAACATTCGCAAAACAAAGGAAATGATCAAATCCAAGGGATACCCGAACGTATCCTTATCCACAATTGATAGGCGCCAAGTTACACATAGCTCAGCAGAGCTTTTTGCCCAGATATCACATCAATAGGTTTAATTCACTTTTCCTTTTTAGATTAATCCCATGCTTGTTTTTAAATCCATTTTGCAAAATTTATATATAACATATATATCTAGACTTATTCAACATAACATTTTAAAAAAAATAACAATATTCACAAAATAATTTTGAAAGAATATTATGTAACCAGAGTATATTCATAACTCACCTTTTTGCATTCGTAATTTACCGTGTCGTACTAGGTCATTTATTTTTCCTTCTCCTCCTCTCCTGATTTCCTCGCTTCCCTTTTCTTTCCTTCCTCATTTTCCTTAACCGAGTGCTATTGTGGGCTCCCTGTGCCGGCGCGCACCCAGAAAGAAGAGTCGCCACCCGGATTTTCGAGATGGATGATCCGAGAAACCGATCGTGAAAAGGCTTTTGGTCTAGCGAAAACGTTGAGATTTTGGGTTCGGGAGCCATGTTACAAACGGGGAAGGTTTCATTTTTAGAAAAAGCACCCCGCTCGCCCGGTGAAAACCGGTCTCTACTAAACCTTTCAATAAGAGGGGATTTAAAAATATCTTTCGGAAAATCAAACTCTTTAGATAAGCAATCAAAGGGAAAAGGAACAAGGGTAATAAGTCACGTTGGCGTGCTCGTGGTGTTAACTGTACAATGATGATAAAGATGATGCAAGATAAAAGAAACTTTCAGCAAAAACCATCTGGATCACAATATCCCTGTGCACGGCATTCTGTAGTACCATGCACGGTTTTACAGAATGCCGTGCGGGGTTCCCTTCGTCTTGTCAGGTTTTTATGAAATCTTAAAACGCCGCCCGGCGTCTTGGGTACGACGCGCGAGACTTCAGGCCCAGATCAAACAACATTTTCATTACCAAGTAACTCTAGAAAACACCATTCTTTCAAGCCATGAATGGAAAAGAAGCTTTTTAAACTCTTGATCTTTCTGAATAATCCAAGAATGTTCCATTTTCTTGAAATAAAGGAGAAAAACTACACATGGCTTGTAGATATGGTTCATTTTCAAAAGTATTTGTATTTAGCTCCTTCATAAAGATCTGACAAGAGATGGTTGTGATCCAGGTAGTTTGAGCAAAGAAAGCAGTAAACTTGAAATGCCGTGCGTCTGAGTCTACTACGCCGCGCGACGCATTAAAACGCCGCGCGGTGTAGCCTTCCTGACACAGAGGCCTGCTTTCATTTTGAAAATGACTTTGGGTCAAGATCTGACCCAAGGAGGGCCGATCCTGACCACAATGAGGTTCCCTCAGGGATATGGACGGGGCCTATCGCAAGGAAACTAGTTTATACCTTTGATCTTCGAGCTTGGATAGAAATGGACGGCTATGGATGAATGTGGATGAGTCCGAGACGGAAGGAAGTGTGGTGGATGATAGTAATAGATGGGTACAGGTTGGTTGGAACCTTTATGAAAGTGGGGGAACTCCTCTCAATGATGAGGAGAAATATGGGAAACTTTGAGGAAGGAAGAGCCTTGAGAATATTTTTAGAAGGACCTTCTCAAGACTTTGGAGTGAGGAATGGGTGTGAAAACATAATGAGAGAGAAGGAGAGTTCAAGGCCCCTTTCTCTTGAGTGGAGGGTTGTATTTATAGGCAAAAGCCAAGGATTTTGAATTTCAAATGGTGGAGGCAGTTTCTGGGCGGGCCAGAAGTGCCCATTCGGCTGAGCTAGCTTGTAGGAGTGGCTCAAGTGGGCGTGGCCGACAGCTAGCTGAGCCAGTCAGAACTTTATCCAAAATGCCGTGCGGTTTACCTCATGTCCTCGTGCGGCGTAATGAAATCTATTATGCCGTGCGGTGTAAAGGTGTGCCGTGCGGTACTAAGGGTCCAGTTCTGGGCTTGCTCTGGGCTTTTGATTTGGCTCTGGGCCTTTGGGTTGTGGGCCTTTGGGTTTATTTTGGGAGAGTCCCATGTCCAAGCTCTCGGAGGTATTTGTTTTCTTTGTTTCATCATCAGGAATTTTATAGCACTTTCGAGGCCCGGATTGGGGTGTCTACAGTAGTCCCTCTTTAACGTAACTCGGGCACCATTTGTTTGGTACGAGTGACGCTTAAAGAAAAAGGCATCCCAATCCGCTGCTCCAAAGCTCTTTAAATTGAGACATAAAATCGAAATACAAGTAAACAATGACAGTGGTTGCGCCCGCGGAGCTGCCTACGTACCCCGTTGTAGGGATCAGACCAGCGTAGTTCGACTGGGACAATGCAAAAAAATGAAAGCAAGTCCCGGAGGACAAATAACGAATCTGAGTGATAAACTTCGAGTGCGTACCTTCAGGTGGTCAAATGAGATAAGACGAGTCCTCGGAGGGCGAAAATATCACGACGTGCCTTCGAGCGGCTAATTGAGACGAGACAAGCCCTCGGAGGGCGAAAATGTCGAGTCGTGCCTTCGGGAGGCTAATTGAGACGAGACGAGCTCTCGGAGGGCGAAAATGTCGAGTCGTGCCTTCGGGAGGCTAATTGAGACGAGACGAGCTCTCGGAGGGCGAAAATGTCGAGTCGTGCCTTCGGGAGGCTAATTGAGACGAGACGAGCCCTTGGAGGGCGAAAATCTCGAGTCGTGCCTTCGGGAGGCTAATTGAGACGAGACGAGCCCTTGGAGGGTGAAAATATCGAGTCGTGCCTTCGGGAGACTAATTGAGACGAGACGAGCCCTTGGAGGGCGAAAAATATCGAGTTATGCGTGTACGGCGAGTCCTCGGGGGGACGAGAAATCCCAACTTTGTAATCTCAATAGATTTTTCTGCAAGACGGCTGGTATATTTGAATCCCAAGGGGATTTGGTGGCTGGCTTGAACAATTTCCGAGGAAAAGATTTTATCCATGCAAAGTTGAAACACCGCACGGTGCAGCATTGTGTCGCACGGCATTTCAAGTTCCCATGCAACTCTTCGATTTTCGAGAACAGTTGGCTGGTTTAAGGGTGCCCATCAATGCAGGCGTGCCCGTTCGAAAGGTTCAACGTCTTTATAAAGGTGGTGGTGCCTCATTCCATGCACCACCACCAACAACTCTCAAGTCTCTTCACTTTCTCTTCTCAAAACTACGACAGATTATCGAAAGAAATGGCTGGCAACAACGCTCTCATAACGCGAGTCACTTCTCTCGAGGTTGAGATGGCCTCCTATCGGGAGGAGATCGAGCGTTTGTCCTTGCAGATCGCGAGGCTCGTTAGCGTGATCCGCACCCTCCGTTGCGTGGTGTCCAACCTTCAGGACGTTGCTTTTGACCAGTTTGATGACAAGGATGATCCAGAGTACTCACCGGGGCGCGAGTCCGAGGATACCGCAGAGGATTCCGAGGGGAATCCTAACGGTTCCGACGACTGTTCGGATGGCGCGAACGACGCTTCCGGCGGGGGGAGCGATTGAGGAGGGAGGCGAAGAAGAAGAAGGGCAGTAGGACTTTTTGTTTGCTTTTTTTCTTTTGTCCCTTTTTTTTTTTTTGAACGAATGTAATGAACGATCCCGGGATTACCCGGATGAATGGAATGAAAACCCCCCTCTTCTCGTATATCCATATCTACTTTCTGCTTTCCAAGTCAACTTCAATAGGATCAATCAATCACGGTCTCGGATGGCATGAATCTATTCAGAATCCGAACTGTCGAAATAGCCTAGAATGCCGTGCGTCGCTAACAAAGAGTCGCACGGTGTTGTAAAGTGAAGTATTATGCCGCGCGGTCTAGACAAAACGTCGTGCGGCGCTCCGGGCTAGGAACCCGGTCCAGTTCTAATTCCCGATGGTCCGGTTCGCGGGGATATATATATATATATACATACATACTGGGCGTACACAGTACGCCCCATTCGTTCGAACTCTCTCTCTCTCTCGCGGCTTTCTCTCTCAACGTCTTTCTCTCTCTCGATACTCTCTCTCTCCCAACTCTCTCTGTTCTCTCTCCGTCTCTCGCTCTCTCTCTCTCGATCATCTCTCTCTTGGTCTGCTCTCTCTCTCGGTCTCTCTCTCTCTCTCTCTCTCTCTCTCTCTCTCCGTCTCTCGCTCTCTCTCTCTCGCTCTCGATCATCTCTCTCTCTCCCGACTGCTCTCTTTCATTCTCTACCCTCTCTTTCTCGTACATTGTGATCATGGATAGTGTGGACACGCCTGCGATCCCTCTGGAGAGTGATACGGCGATCGGGGAGGCTTCGGAGACTCCGGGGATTTCAATTTCGGCAGCCATGGCCGAGGAGGAGCCGGCCTCGGCTGCCACGGCGGTTGGCGATAGTGGTGGTGAGGTGTTGGCCGGTTATGGCCAGGGCACACAGAGTTCGGGTGCAGTGGAGGTAGGTGGTGAGGATGTGGCCGCGGGCCAATCAAGGGCTATCGGTGGGTTAGAATAGAGGATCACGGAGGAGGAGACGGAGGCTTCTCCCGTGAGGGAGCCCCGGGCTGACTTGGGGAAGGACCCCGTTGTTGAGGAGGAGCGGCGGAGGAGCAAGAGGTGCCGGCCATGTTCGTGGGCAGTGATGCATGTGCGGGGTCGTCACGTCCTATAGGGATGGGGGACTTCCTGGAGGGTGCGTCCTTCGAGGACCTAGTTGAGACCCTACGGAAGGTGCCAGGGCTTGCGGAGGCTTTGCTCAAGTCCCGGGAGAAGGAGCTCCGAGCCGAGGCTGAGACAGGGGCAGCCGCGGGGCCAGAGGTTGAGGAGGAGGAGGAGGAGGAGGAGGTGGTGTTGGCCCCTCGGAGGACCGTGGTGGACATGGCGACGGCGGTCCTTAGGCAGGACTGTTCTTTTGGCGAGGGGTCCTACGTTCCTCTCAGGCACGTAGTGGTGCCTTCGCTTCTGGACGCCTACAGGCCTGAGGGGGCCATACACGACGAGTCCCTAGTCTTGAGGGACCCGCAACAACACTTGTCCTTGCGCCGAGCAAAGGTATGCCTTTATTTCGCATTTCAATACAATGTACCATGTCCTTTAGCTTAATGTCCTTAATCGCTATGCTATATTGACCAAATTATGTTTCCTTTTGTAACAGGAGATACGGATCTCGTGCTACGGTGGTGCGGGCGACGTGCCCCAATTTTGGGAGAGGCTCCTGGAAGCCTTGAGGGAGATGGTGAGGGTGGCAGGCTTCGGGGAGTTTGTTGTGTGCTAACGAGGGCCAGCAACGACCGTCAGGTCGCGAGGGCGCTCGCCGAGAGGTGGTGGGATGCGACGAACTCGTTCCACTTCTCTTTCGGTGAGATGACGGTGACGCCCTTGGACTTCGCGGCGATCACCGGGCTGAGGGTCGGAGGTGACCCTATCCCCTACGACGTGATGGCGGGGAGGGATCCAAAGTTGTAGAGTCGGCTTTTGGGTACCGGTTGAGGGCGGAGAAGGGAGATGCCCCGTACACCCAGCTTCTGGACTTTTAGAGGGAGGCCCCTCTGGGTAGGGTGCAGGAAGAGCAGATGGCCCGCTGCTTCCTGTTGTACGTGCTTGGTGCATCCCTATTTTCGAACAGGCGCAACCGAGTGCACTTGTCCTTTTTATCGGCCCTAGGGGCCATCGGGGAGATAACCCGCTTCGACTGGGGCGGCGCAGCTTTGGGGCGCATGCTATGCCTTCATGGGGTCGCTTTCCCGAGGCGCGGGGAAGAGCCTCGGCGGCTACTAGCGGGTTTTTGAGGTATGTCACACAATTCTGCTCTCGATGCTTAGCTAGCTTATTGCGTATGCCTTTGCATTATTTTGGGCTAACTTTCAATTCTTGCAGCTTTGGACGTACGAGGTACTGGATATGTACCCTCCTACGACCTCGTGCCCCGACGACCTAGTGCTCCCCCGTGCTCTTCGCTGGTCGAAGGAGTTCAGAGGGGTAAAGAAGGGAAAGGGCGATCTGAACGCCTACCGCCTGTACCTGGACGAGCTGCGTCTCGAGCAGGTATTCGACGATTCCTTGGCCTTAGTCCTTTCTTTTCGTGCTCCAAATTGTTTTCCTAAGACATGCTTCCCATTGCAGGTACATTGGCGCATCTGGGACCGTTTCTAGGTCCCATTTGTTGCTCATAGCCGTGCTGTGACGAGAGGACGGGTGCTCTTGGAGTCCCCTTACGACTGGCAGTGGTACCTGGGTGACCAGGTGTCACGTCAGTCGCTGAGGCTGGACGCCTTCCTAGTCCCTGGGCCGTTCCCTCCTCTCGTGCTGATGACGAGCGAGTACACCTTGGAGGAGGTAGAGCGGTTCACGCAACCGGACCCTCAGCTGGAGTCACTGTTCTAGGCGAGCGCCGACTACACAGAGTACCGAACCCATCACCTGATGCAGGGCTTTGGGATTCGAGCTGCTTAGGAGGCGCGGGGTAGTAGAGGTGGCCTGAGTGGTAGAAGAGGTGGCGGAGGCAGAGGGAGTGAGGGTCCCCAGGGTGGTGGGACAGGTCAGGGTGGAGCTAGCTTGCCCACGCTCTCCTGGACGGTTGACGTAGTGACCGCTCAGGGAGTCCCTGGCCTGGTGGAGGTCCCACGCCCTGTGGTCGCGCCTCCGGAGTTCCTTGCTCAGGTATAACTCGTTTTGATTGCCTTTGTATGTCTATTTTCAGCACACTTTATGCTAATCACTCATTGCATCTTGATAGCTGACTCCGGAGTATGCGCGGGAGATGGCGGCGGCCATGATGGGCCTGGAACAGCTCGTACGGCAGTACGCTATGGGCCACCCTCTGCTTGTATTGACGCATGCAGGAGGGTCGCTGGTAAACTTTCAATCCCTTCGACTATCTCCTTATTGCTCTTGCTTTATAACTAATAGCGCCATCATATTGTGCTATTACAGGTTAAGGGAGGAGCTGCCCGGGGGCAACGCAGAAAGTCTGTTCGTATGCCTATGCGACAGGCTTCGTCTGCTGGTTCTTGGAAGGAGCGCCCGTCGAAGAGGCAGCGGCATTCCGAGGGCGTAGAGGAGGAGCCTATCGCCGTCTCAAATGAGACAAAGGGGCCGACCGATGTCGATCTGGAGGACACCTCCGGTAGTACTGAGCCGAGGGCGACTCGTACTCAGAAGGTGGCTAGCTCTGAGGCGGTGGAGGAGGTCTCTGAGGAGGACGAGGATGAGGATTGAGTTTCCTCTTTTGCTTTTGTCTCTTGGCCGGAGCCTGCGTGCTTCCTTTTGTAGGGTGCCTGTTTACCCTTGGTAGATAGGATTTTGAGTATCAGGCTTGTACTTATGTACTTCGACTCATGGACCCCTTTTGATTATATATGGAGATTGCCTTTTTTTGTTGTCACTCAATTTCTTTTTTTTTTTTGTCGTTGTCCCAAAAATCGAATAACTGGAACACTTACCGAAATGCACAATCAACCATAGATCGTGAAACTGCATCTGATATGGGTACATACCACGAAACTTGTTGACAAGGGAATAGAAATCGAAGAAATAACTGTAAGAATTGACGCAAAACTCGGAACTTTACATTAATACCTTTGGTGAGGGTTTGAATACGACTATACTCAACAGTGACACATTCTAAAATTTAAAACGCATCTTAGAATTTTGACCTTTTATTCAGAATACACCTAAAACTAAAGGAAACATTGACTTTGACAGGTGATAACTTTGAATCTCGGCCGGGGGTTTGAACCGGGACTTGCACTAAGTTACTTTTGACTATATCGACCTGTAGGACTAAAGGATCTGGTTTAAAATGGCTTGAAACGAGGTTTGGTGCTTTGACATGACCTAAAAATGAGGGTTTTGGACATTTTTGTCCCTCGGCCTCAGATTTTTGGAGTTGACTTGAAGCGAAACATCCCAAAGTCTCATATACTTACTGCCATGAGTCCTATTGCTTGAAAATACCTCTAGGTGCCTCAAACTCATTTCATACCATTGCTGTCAAAAACTGCAGAAATGCAAACACAAAGTGCTGCGCGTTTGTTTAAAACGCCGTGCGTGGCTTCACCTGATTCCACGGTATATCAGCATTATGCCGTGGTATTTTCAAGTTCCCAAAACGCCGCTCGTGATCCCATTACGCCGCGCGTGGTTTATTTCCTGACAGTCTGCATTCTACTGTTTCTCGAGGCTAATTGCTTTGGTGTTGTACTTTGACCCATGCAATGGCATTTCTGAACCAATGCATGTATGCATCCCCTTCCCAAGCCTTTTCCCATATGAATCACATGGAAAACTTGTATTTTTGAGACCCAAGGCACTTTTGAAAAGTTGAAAGTGTTCCCTTTTCTCTTTCTATAAATTTAAGCCCTTGATCTCAAATGTCCCTTATCATACTTAGATTTTTCTTCTCTTCTCCTTCCCATGGCCCTTTCTCTCACCGGTTCCCTCCGCCCGTGGTTGGTTTCAATGGAAGGCGTTGATTGGCTCAACTTCCGAGCTCATGGCCTCTATTCCATGAGGTATCTTCGCAACATTCGCCTTCATCCGGAACTTTTGAAGGCAGCCGCAGTTCTTTGGGATCCGGAAGTCCATGTGTTTCGTTTTGGCGAGCAAGAGCTTTGCCCCACTGTAGAGGAATTCCGCGCCTATCTGGGAGGCTTTGGTTCGGGGGAAGTCATTATTCCTCCAGTGCGTGAAAGCATCCACAAGGTCCTATCCGAAGCTCTTGGGCTTAGTAGCAGCGTTGCTCGTTACTTAGTGAGCAACGGTCGCCTCAACGTGATGCGGCTGATTGAAATGTTCTCTCCTTTTGGTAACTTTGTAGACACGACTCATCAGTCTCGGCGGATGACTGCGCTCTGTATGTGTTTGCTTGCAGCCTACCTCTTGGTATCCCCTACTGGTCATGCTAGCTCTGCCTTGGTCAGCATCGGTGTTCAAATCGAGGCTCGAAAGGATGTGGTTTCAATGGTTTTGGCTGAAACTTTGATGGGTTTGGATATGGTTTGTTCTGGAGAGACTGAGGTTTTCGGGGGTAGTCCCTTCCTCCTACAGGTTGGCTCCTCACTCTGCTTTCCTTTTCCGGGTTTCTCTCACGTTCTCATTTTACCTCAACGCTCAGCTGAGCTTTCTAGAGTTTGACTTGTTTTCCCTCTTCTGCAGATCTGGCTCTGCGTAAGGTGAATGTGCTGACCGTTCCTCCCGGAAACTAGTCATATGAGGCAAGACTGTTGTCTCTCCGATGCTTCGAGTTTGCAGACAGGCGGGTTTCCGAATGGGTTGACTTCCTCAAGGGGCTTCAAGCTGAGACCATATCCTGGAGACGCTCATGGCTGGACCTCCCTCCCATGACCGTGCATTTCATGGGCCCTCAGTGGGTTGTTCTTGTTGGTTTGGAGGCTTTCACTTTCTACATCCCATACCGAATTCAACGATAGTTTGGCCTGAGACAAGAAGTTCCTGCTGAAGCCTTGATTGACATCGTACTGCCTCCTTTTCGTCATTCCGTGCTTTGCACCTATCAGCAATCCTGGAGGGCCCGTGAGGTGACCGATGCGCACCCCTATCCTTCTGTGATGGTTCGCGGGAGTTATCGGAAATGGCTAAGGAGGGACATTGCAATGAGAGCTGGAAACTGACTCAAAACCTACCGCCCTGATCAAGAAATAAATTATGGACCCACCTTTGATTGTGTTGATTTTCCTTTCGTCTCTTGAAAGTTGTGCTCAGCCTTATGTATTAGAAGCAGTTATGATAAAAAAAATGAGTTCTGGGGGGGGGGGGGGGGGGGGGGGGGGGGGGGGGGTTTCCCCTTCCTGATTCAGTACACATTGTGCACTCTTTCAACCTGGATTCTTTTTTGATTTTTGTTTTTGAATGGTGATGAACGGGCCTCAGAGTGAGGCTGCCTACGTACCCTTCAAAGAGAGGGAATCAGGTCATAACGTAGTTCAGGCTAAGGTACGCTCGGGTTTTGACACTCTCCTTTTGCGCTCTAAATTTTGCCTAGTACCGCCCTTTCGGGTTTTCAGCCTAGCGAGCTCTTTATTGCTTGCCTTAACTTTTGCCTAGGACGCCCATGGTGGCTTTTCGTCCTAGCAAGCTATTGCTCTAATTTTTTCCTGGGTCTGTCCGCCCTTACGGTTTTCAGCCCAGCGAGCTTCTCTCAGGGGTAATAGCGTTTGACTAGAGTGGCAAATTCGTTCCCGTCCAAATCAATGAGCTGCGTAGCTCCTCCTGTTAGGATGGTCTTGATGACGTATGGCCCGGCCCACTTTGGTCGGAACTTCCCGCGCGGGTCATAAACTGGTGCTCGGATTTCCTTTAAAACCATATCGCCTTCTGACAAACCTCGGGATTTCACCTTTTTGTTAAATGCGCGGGCAATCCTCCTTTGGTACCCTTGAACGTGGTAGAGTGCCCTTAGCCGGCGCTCATCAAACAACATAAGCTCTGTGAATCGATTGCTTAGCCATTCTGCCTCCGAGACTTCACATTCGATCATGGTTCGAAGGGAAGGAAGTTCCAGCTCGATGGGGAGCACGGCCTCCATTCCGTAGACCTGGGAGTAGGGGGTCGCTCCCGTTGGGGTACGCACAGACGTTCGGTATCCCCATAAGGCCAGCGGCAACTGCTCATGCCAGTTTCTCGCGGATTGAATGGTCTTTTCCAGGATGACTTTGATTGTTTTGTTAGCAGCTTCTATGGCTCCATTAGTCTGCGGTCGGTAGGTTGTGGACTTGTGTACTTGGACTTGGAATTCATCCAAGACTTCCCTGGCTCGCCCCTTCAAGTGTACACCATTGTCAGACACGAATGCCTGAGGGATCCCATATACGTAGATGATGTTCTGCTTGATGAAATGGGTAACTTGTACTGCAGTCAGAGTGGCGTATGAAGCAGCTTCTACCCATTTCGTGAAATAATCCACGGCTACAAGGATGAACTTGTGACCATTGGAGGCTGCCGGCATAATCCTCCCGATGACATCGATTCCCCATATTGAGAAAGGCCAAGGCGAGGTCGTCTGATGTAGCTCAGACGGCGGGACGTGGGTCAAATTGGCGTGAATTTGGCATTTGTAGCACCGCTGGATGTATTCCACGCACTCTGTTTCCATGGTGGACCAGAAATATCCTTGTCTAAAAATCTTCTTAGCGAGCATTATACCACTCATGTGAGGGCCACACACCCCTTCGTGAATTTCTTCCATCACTCTTCTTGCCTTTGCACCATGGATGCATAGATTGTGCATGCCACAATGTGACCTTCGATGCAAGCTCCCCCCACAAATGATGTATTGCGCGGCCATCCTTTGAAGGGCAATTTTGTCCTTTTTGGTTGCCTCCGTAGGATATTCCCCTCTTTCCACAAACTTCCAAATGTCGTAATACCACGGGTGGCCATCTTTAGGCTCATCGATTACCCTGATATGCTGATAAACGGGTGCATCTCTTTGTTCAATTACGATCGGCCTCAACCTTACGCCAACAGGGATTTCGACCATGGAGGCTAGCGAATCGATTTTTGAACCTTGGCACATGAGTGAAGGTCACTTTGTTAAAGTGAGGGATGAGGTCCTCCAAATCCTGATGATATGCCTTCAACCTTTCTTCCTTGACTTTCCAATTACCGTTGGCTTGCGACACCACTTGATTGGAATCTCCCACGACTTCTAACTTCTCTACGCCGATTTCGATGGCTGCTTCCATACCCACGATGCAGGCCTCGTATTCTGCCTGATTATTGGTGACTTCGAAATATAGTTTGAATGCGAGTGGGACATGAGACCCATCGGGTGCTATTAGTAATACACCAATTCCAAATCCTTTTTGATTAGCTGCTCCATCGAAGTACAATTTCCAAACATCTTCGATTAATGTCATTATGTTTTCATCAGGGAATACGAACTCAGTGTCTTCACTTCCCTCAGTCGGGTTGTCAGCCAAGAAGTCTGCAACAGCTCTTCCTTTGACAGATTTTCTGGTGACGTGCTTTAGCTCAAATTCTGATAACATTAACAGCCACCGTGCCATTCTCCCCGTGAGGGCCGGTTTTTCAAACAAGTACTTGAGAGGATCCATCCGAGAGATGATCTTCACAGGGTAAATCAGCATGTAGTGCCTTAACTTTTTGGACGCCCAGACGAGTGCCCAACATGTCTTTTCCAAAGGAGTATAACGCTCTTCGCATCCTACCATCTTTTTGCTGAGGTAGTAAACAGCCCTCTCAACCCCATCATCTCCTTCCTGTGCCAGCATACACCCCATAGAAGCGGGAGTAACTGACAAGTATAGGATCAAAGGTTTTCCTGGTGTGGGGTCATTAGCACTGGAGGGTTTTGAAGATAAGCTCGAATGGCATCGAAGGCCCTTTGGCATTTGTTGTCCCACTTGAAGGTCACGCCTTTCTTGAGCAAACGAAATATTGGTTCACAAGTTGAGGTCAATTTGGCAATGAATCGGCGGATGAATTGCACTTTGCCCAAAAAGCTTCTTACATCTTTCTCAGACCGAGGTGGCTCCATCTCTAGAATGGCCTTGATCTTTGAAGGATCAACTTCTATTCCTCGGGTGGCAATCATGAATCCTAGCATCTTTCCTGCCGTAACTCCAAACGTGCATTTAGCCGGATTCAAGTGCATTCTATACTTCCTGATCCTTTCGAAGAACTTTCTGAGTGCCGGTAAATGTCCTTCCTGCTCCTTAGCCTTCACGATCATATCATCGACATACACTTCTACTTCCTTATGAATCATATCATGTAACAAAGTCGTGGCGGCTCGCTGATACGTGGACCCCGCGTTCTTGAGCCCAAAAGGCATCACCCGGTAGCAATAAGTTCCCCATTCGGTGATGAATGTGGTTTTCTCTTGGTCTTCTGGGGCCATGAGGATTTGGTTGTATCCCGAAAAACCGTCAATGAAAGAAAGCAAGGCGTGCCCAGCGGTATTGTCAACCAGTACGTCAATGTGGGGTAGCGGGAAGTCATCTTTTGGGCTTGCCTTGTTGAGATCTCTGAAATCAACACAGACCCTAATCCTACCATCCTTTTTGGGAACGAGAACAATGTTTGCAACCCATTGGGGATATTCGGTCACCATTAAGAATCCTGCATCGATTTGTTCAGTGACTTCCTCTTTTATCTTAAGTACCCAATCGGGTCTCATACGTCTTAGCTTCTGCTTTACAGGTTTTGCCTCGGGATAAAGGGGAATCCGATGTTTCACGATTTCAGGGTCGATTCCGGGCATATCGGCATTTGACCAGGCGAAAACATCTTCGAATTCTTTTAGCAAGCTGGTAAGAGCTTGACGCTCCTCTGCAGATAGCGCGGAACCGATCTGAATTGTTCGGGGATCCCCTTCATCCCTCAAATTTATTAAAATAACTTCTTCTTTTACCGGCTGAGCACGCCTTTCGCCTTCCTTCCTGAGCAGGGACCGAATTTCTTCGGGAATACTCTCGTCAAAATCGGTCCCTTCATCATCCGGGTCGACACAACTTATTTCAAGGTCAGAAAAGTAAGCAGAATCAATTTCTTTTATTTCATCACTAGCAAAGGCCTCGAGGGCGTCGTACACACGAGTTGACTCAAATTCGAAATACAGACGAGGAGCTAGACCAAGAGGTCCTGACTCAGACTCTGGATTTTTAACAGACTTAGAAGACTCAGAAGACTTGGGCGACTCAGATTCAGATCCATGATGGGTTGCTTTCGGCAAGAAGACCCAGTTCTTGTAATCTCCGATGGTGTCCACGATGAGCGAAGTTGGATCTTCAAGGGTACCTTGTCCTAGCATCAGTACTTCTGCCTCCACAGCTTTTTGGTTGGTCCTCCCTAAACAGGATCGCCAGGCTCCCTTCGTCAAAGATTTTGACCCAATCGGATGGTCCCACAGGTTTCTTTACAACCTCACATTCTTCCTGACTTTCTGGCCACACGTCATTAACGAATATCTCGAATCCCAGGAGGAAAGTATTGGTTTCCTTGTCCCAGAATGGCTCTGGCTGTCCTTGATAGACTTGTTTCGCCTTTTCTTTGACAAAGTAATCTTCTAGCCTATCTCCCTTTTTCATCTTGCTGTCATTTGAAGCTGAGTAACCAAGGCCGGTGGTGCGCATTGGGGTCCCACGGGTTTCAAACTTTGCGGGTCCCTGCAGGTTCTTTCCTAATCTTAGTCTCGGCATGTAGGACATTTTCTTCATCATCTTCAGAGTGACACTGCTAATGAGAAAGTCATCATCAATCCTGATTGAAGAGACAGAATCGGGGGTGTCCAGCGAGAAGCCTCCTAGAGCGACATGTTCCTCTCCGTGCTGGATTTCCAGAAGTGGGGCATTATCTTCTGTTGGTGTGCGGATTCCAGAGTCACCATGGATAGTGAGCATGCCTGATTCAAGACCTAAATGGACCTTCTGATGGAGGGTGGAAGGTATGGCCATGATGTCGGGCCGATGCAGCCAAGGCCTACCCAACAATAGATTGAAGGATGCAGGGATGTTTATCACATGGAATTCTACTTCAGTCTGGTATGATCCGAAAGTCATTGGTAGCATGAGAGTCCCCATCACATCTTATCGCATATTATCATATGCCCGGGCTTTAACTTCCGAGGGAGACAAGTCCTTATTTTGATACCCCAAGCAGTAGGCAACGCGTAGAGGGCAGACGTTGATGGCGGACCCATTGTCGATCAGAATTACCGGGACCCATCTATTGTAGCACTTTAGAGTGACATGAAGTGGTTTATTGTGATCCGTTCCTTCGGCGGGCAAGTCTCGATCAGTGAAAGTGATGGCATGCTTGATAGGTATAGTTTTAATAAGGGCTACAAGCTCCTCGGGGGTTATGGTGGAAGGAACCTCCAAGCGGGAGAGAGCCTGGATAAGTCCCTCGCGAAGGCGGGTATAGTGAACAAGCACATCCCACACGGACATTTTGGCCTGAGTTTGTTCGAGCTGCCACTTAATGGCCTCTTCGGGGTTCATCTCAGGACGAGAAGGCTCTTTGGTTGGTGGGGCGAAGGGTTGGAAGGTGTTTTGGCTGGGGTAATGAGAGGGTCTGAAAGTTCTTTGGCTAGTGGAGCTGTGGTATTAGAGGATTCATCGGTTTGAAGATTAGGGGGTTGATAGATACAGCCGCTTCGGGTTAGGTGGTGGATTTGCCAATATTTGGATTCTTCGCTCCATAGATCGACAGGAGCTTTACGTTTGGTTCCGATGGTAGTGTCCTAAAGGTTGGAGGCTAGGTCGGCAATGACCAAATCTTCCCAAAGATCCTCAGGCGTCCACTGCTCAGCTTCCATTACTGCCTTATTGACAGTCCATTCCTCATTTCCTACCCTTATACTAATGATTTCAAAGTTGGCCCAATGTCTTTCCCCGGCTCTTGGCTTGTCTTCCCATAAATTCATCATAGCAACATCTACTTCCTTCTGAAAGGTGACCGAGGGTTCTGATTCCACCTCTTCTTCCAAGTAGTCCATGGGGTTAAATTCACTGTTAGCCACTTCCTCTTCTGCTGCTTCCGGGACTTTGGGATTTTCGGGCCAAGGTGTATGCCCAATGCTATACCCAAAAGGGTTCGAGTGAAGTCCTGGCCAAACCGGGCCCACCATCTCTGGCTGGTACCCTTCGTCAAATATCGCTGGCAAGGAGAACGTGTCCAGCGGATCATTCGGGGCCAATAATTGGTACTCGTCTGGGTTGGGTCCCATTCCCATCCGAAATAGTTCTCACATCCAAACATCGCGTTTAGTGAGAATCCATCCAAAGGATCTGCGTAAATGTTCTGCCAATCGACTTTCCACTCCGGCTCAAATGGTGGTTCTTCATCCCGTTGCAAATTGGCTCCTTCGAATGCCTCCCAGTTGGCAATGAAGTCTTTCCACGCATCATCCCCGTCCCACAGGAAGCAGTGGGTGACTTCCTCGGGGATTTCTACCAAAGGTTTAGGGTTGGTATCTGAAGTGATGAAAAGAGTTGGGTTAAAGTTCTGGGTACTTGGCTTCGAGGATAAGGCGACCTGATTGACGCAGAAGGAAGTGTTGTGCTATGGTAGAGGGTTCGAGAGGGTATTTGGCTTATCTGGGGGAGGGGTTTCGATGACTTTGTTGTCAATGAGGTTTTGAATCTCATGACGAAGACGGATGCAGTTGTCAGTGGCGTGGCCAGGGATTTGGTGGAATTTGCAATAAACGTTCTGATTCAAATTGGGCGGAATAGTGATTGGTGGAGGGAGAGGTTTTAGTACCCCGGCTTCTGCAAGTTTCTTAAGTTGCGCAGACCTTGGGGTACTGAATTGGGTGAAGACCCGACTTTGGGATTTTGGTATTTCGGAGATCTGGTGGACTTCTGCGGTTTTAGAGGATGATGTACCCGCCTGATTAGTGTTTCCTAGGAGGATGTTGCTGTTGCCGGAGTATACCCTCTTGGCCTTTGATCCTGTTTCCTTCTTTTCCAGAGTACCGTCCCGTAGAGCTTCCTCTACGGCTAATCCCGAATCATAGAAGGTTTCAAAATTCGAGGCGGCCTGGGAGAGTACCATGTATGGAGCGAAGGAACTTGGTAGGTTCTTGGTTATGATTCGTATCTGTTATTTGAGATCTGGTTTGTTTTGCATTTGCGCGGCCTTAGCTCTCCACCGTTTCACAAAGTCGGCAAAGTTCTCCTTTTCGCCCATCTTAGTGCTTTCTAACTCTCGGGTAGTCATTTTCAGGTCGACATTGAAATCGTATTGAGCCACGAAAGCCGTTCCGATGTCTTCCCAAGTCCGTTTCTTTGATGGTTCGAGGGTCAAGAACCATTACAAGGCATGACCGGACAAGGATTCATGGAATAGCTGTGCCATAGCTTCTTTCTCAATCCCACGCATAGAGAGGGAGCCCACATAACCTTGAAGGTGTGCCTTTGGATCGCCTGTGCCGTCGAATTTGGCAAAGTCTACACCTTTGAATTTTTCTGGTAACTTGGCATTGGGAAATAAGCACAGCTTGCTCATGTCTACCTCTCCTTTTCCGAGTCGGCGAGTCTCTTGGATGGATTCTTCCAGCTTGCTGATTTTGGCCAAAAGAGTGGCCATTTTGGAGTCCCAAGTGGGCTCTTCCTCTTTGGGCTGTTCGGGCTGCGGGTTAGGTCTAGCTTGAAGTTTATCATTGACTTCCTGCATGGCCTCCATCATCATGACCATGTCCTTTTGCATAGATGCAATAGAGGTCTTGAGTTGTATATCAGCGTCGGTCAGAGATTGCTTAAACTGGGCATCTAAAGCAGCCATGCTTCGCCTAAGTTCTTCCATCCCACTTCCTTGGTCAGCCATAGGCAAAGGGGTGACGGGTGAGGGTTCTCGCAGTTGCCCTTTCTGTACCACTTGGACCTCAAACAATCCTGTTCGTTCCAGGGTGTCTGTACGAACCAGTCTTCGGGAAGGACGAGACCAATTAAGCATAGCCTCTTCCTGCGGTTGACCAATGTCTCAGAACTGGCAAGCAAAAGAGGAAACTCTTAATGTTGATCCTTTTCCATTCGATCCTCCAGAGACCTATGGCCTACCGCGATCTAGTCTTCACTTGCAGTGCTTGCACAGAAGATTTTCGATAATCCGGGTAGGTTCTGTCAGGCAGGTATAATTCCGAGCGTTTCGGAATCAGAGCCAATCTCCTTATCTTGACCATCCGAGACAAAGCAATGTGATTACCAGAATCCAAATACTTGCACCGTTAAGGTTCGTTCTAGACCAAGGGAGCCATTCGGGCACGGCAAACACCGGAGGGATCACAATCTCCATGGATTTAGAGTCTCGTAGACTGACCGAATCCTAAAGCACTTCTAAGTCCTACAACTTACCGTAGCCTAGCCTTCACTTGTGGTGCTTGCACAGAAGATTTCCGATAATCCGGGTAGGTTCTGTCAGGCAGGTATAATTCCGAGCGTTTCGGAATCAAAACCAATCTCCTTATCTTGACCATCCGAGACAAAGGAATGTGATTACCGGAATCCAGATACTTGCACCGTCAAGGTTCGTTCTAGACCAAGGGAGCCGTTCTGGCACGGCAAACACCGGAGGTATCACAATCTCCATGGATTTAGAGTCTCCTAGACTGACCGAATCCTAAAGCACTTCTAAGTCCTAGCCTACAAAATGCAACAATGCATGAATGGCATGAATGTGTAAAAGACAGGTAAACACACAAACAGGGTATAGCACATAAGTCCTAGTTATGGGTTCCTGTCCTAATTGGGATGGTTCTATGGTTATGTACAAGTGCAAAGGCCAGTTTGGGTGTCAACAGGGTTCCTTGGACTAGAGCCAAGATGTACTCCCCATGTCAAGTGTATTGCAAGACAATGGTCGAACAGCACGATGGCTCATCATCGTCGAGGGTTGCAAGGCATTCCGGGAGAGCTTGTCATCGGCGAACCGAGCAAGATTGTCGAAACACACTGGCGAGGCTTGCGCAATGCAAAGTGTACAGGAGAAAAAAAGTTTTGATTTTCCGAAAGGTATTAAAAATTCCCCTCTTTGAAAGCATTTTTCAAGCTTGGCTCGCTTTTATTAATCAAACATTTGGGGAAGACTACATGAGCGAACAATGGCAAAACCCCAGTCTGGAGTGGTCGGATGTAAAATTCTGTTATGTCACCATTCCGTTCTTCAGTAGCGCGGAGCGTACTATTTTGACACACTTTTGAAGGATTGTTCATTCGTGTATTAATTTCCAAATTTTTGATTAACATTACGTCCCCAGCGGAGTCGCCAGTGTGGGCTCCCCGTACCGGCGCGCGCCCAGAAAAAAGAGTCGCCACCTGGATTTTTGAAATGGATGATCCGAGAAACCGAGAGCTTGTTTGAGAGGAAAAGGCTTTTGGTCTAGTGAAAACATTTGGATTTTGGGTTCGGGAGCCATGTTACGAACAGGGAAGGTTTTGTTAGAAAAGCACCACCCCGCTCGCCCGGTAAAAACTGGTCTCTACTAAACCTTTTCAAAAGAGGGGATTTAGAAAATCTTTCGGAAAATCAAACTCTTTAAATAAGCAAACAAAGGGAAAGGGGACAAGGATAATAAGTCACGTTGACATGCACATGGTGTTAAACTGTACAGTGATGATAGAGATGATGCAAGATGAAAAGAACTTTCAGTAGGGACCGTTTGGATCACCATTTCCTTGTGCACGGCGTTTTGTAATACCACGCACGGTTTTACAGAACGCCGCGCAGGGTTCCTCTGCATTGTCAGGTTTTTATGAAATTTCAGAACGCTGCCCGCGTCTCTGGGTAAAACACACGGGTTTTAAGTCAACATTATAAAGACATTTTTGCTACCAGAAGGCTTTGGAAAGCACCATTCTTTTCAGGCTATGAACGGGAAAGAAGTTTTTAAACCTCTGATCTTTCGGAATAGCCCCAAAAACTTCATTTTCTTAGAAAAGGGAGAAAAGACGCATATGGCTTGTAGATATGGTCTGTTTTTGAAAAAATATCGACACTTGATGTTTTAATAAAAGATCTAACAGAGGATAACAATGATCCAGATGGTTTGAGTAAAGAAAACTATAAACTCAAAATGTCGCACGTTTAAGAAAGATATGCCGCGCGACGCATCAGAATGCTGTGTGGTATAGCCTTCTTAAACACAGAGGCCTGCTTCTATTTTGAAAATGGTTTTTAAGTCAGGATCTGACCCAAAGAGGGCCGATCCTGACTACGGCGAAGTTCCCTCAGGGATATGGACAAGGCCTATCCCAAGGAAACTAGTTTATACCTTTGATCTTTGAGCTTGGATGGGGATGGATGACTTCGAGGGAGCTTGGATGACAACGACCAAGGAGGAAAAGAACGGATATGGTTTGATAGAAGAGGTGGTTTGGAAGTGAGGGGCCTTGAAGTGAGTAAAAGGGCTTACTTCAATGGTGAGGAGAAAGATGGAGGATTTTGAGGAAGAAAAGGGCTTGAGAATGTTTTTGGGAGCACTTTCTCAAGGCTTAGGAAGGAGGAATGGGTATGAAAGCATGATGAGAGAGAAAGAATTCAGGTCCCGTTTCTCTTGAGTGGAGGGTACTATTTATAGGCAAAAAGCCAAGGATTTTGAATTTCAAATGGTGGAGGTATTTTCTGGGGGGGCAAGAATTGCCTTTTCGCCTGAGCTAACTTGTAGCAGTGGCTCAAATGAGCGTGGCCGACAGCTAGCTGAGCCAGTCAGAACTTTATCCAAAATGCCGTGCGGTTGACCTCATGACCTCGTGCGGCATAATGAAATCTGTTATGCCGTGCGGTGTAGAGGTGTGCCATGCGATACTAAGGGTCCAGTCCTGGGCTTTTGGGCTTGCTCTGGGCTTTCAGCTCTGGGCTTTCGGTTTGGCTCTGGGCCTTTGGTTTGGCTTTGGGAGAGTCCCATTTCCAAGCTCTCGGAGGTATTCGTTTCCTTTGTTTCATCATCGGGAAATTTTAAAGCACTTTCGAGGCCCGGATTGGGGTGTCTACACCCGTTCCGCAGAACGTAGTTTTTATTATCCAACTTTTCTGGCGGGATTCCCCCGAGGCATTCAGAGACATGGCACCTGGTCTCTACGGAGTCTCGACTACGGCATGAGACCGTTGTGCGAGAGAACTCTGCACGACCAGTCGAGTACGTGCTCGTGAAGGACTCGGTGTCCTTTGTGCAGGTCCGCTCGTGGTGTGACTTCAAGCGGTGCGTTCCAAATGTGGTAGGTCTTTTATAGAGGATAAGTTCCCTGGCGTCTCCCGTCTCTGGTGGAAACCCATGGCGGTCTTTGACGGAGACGCGGTGGCCCGCCTTATTGGGTTGCTCTCGTGGTGGTGGAGGAGGTGGGGGAGGAGAGCTTCTTCGCCTCCGCCTTCTGCCTCTAGTAGATCCAAAGGCGGTTGGCATTGGGTTTTGTAGGTGTTGCTTCATCTGGGCCACCTCCGCCCTTAGCGCCGCCAGTTTGTTGTCTATTTCATTGTCTCGACGCTGCAGCAGGAGGATGTAGGCCGCCGTTATGTCATCTGTTGCTGGGGACAGGCTGGAACTTGGTGGGACGAAGATGGACATGTGTCTCTCGGGGAACGGTGGGAGGATTGTGTTTCCACTGGCGTCTTTGGCCCCTGAAACGGTAACGTCTGGTGGATCTCCGACCATTGCGGTTGAATTTTTGTCTGTCATTGGAAGAGGAATGTGGTTTGAAGGAGGGTTTGAGCCATTTGAATCAGAAGCTAGGAAGGTTTCACATCGGGTTCACCAATTCTGTGACCCGTGATCTCTGGTTCGAGTCCTTCCTCCATTGGTTCAGTGATCTCCAAGACTCTTTTCCTAGCCTGCACAGTGAACGCACGACTAAGACCTGGCCGGGGGTTGCCCGACAAGGCCCTCCGGCGAGAGGATGAGAATGTGTAGAGAGAAAGTCGAGGGACTAGGGTTTCGGGTGTATCAGATGCATACCTCTAGGGTTATCATCCTTCAGTATTTATAGAGTCTCCTTGAATTGCTCTCTAAGTACGGGCATGTGCCTTGTACAAGCCAGGCGTTGTCATGGTGATGTCACCAGATAAATCTGGTAACCGCTTTGGCATGAGCTGGCATGCTCCAGGTGAGTTTATGATTATCCTTTGGCATAACCGTCTCCGCACGTGCGCGGGCGCGTGCCTGTGCGGGCAGCCGAGCCTAGAAGACCATGGCGGTTGTCGAGCCTGAAGAGACGCCAAGCCCCGAAGGGAATTCGGACTAGGCGAATATCGTCTACGGAGCCGTCCCCAAAATTGTGGCCAAGCTTGACATAAACCTCTCCGTCGCTGTATGCTGGCGAAGACAAAACCGACGACTGGTACACGTCGCTCAGGCCGAGCCCCAATGGAGTGGGTTTGCTGCTCCGTGCGGCAGCTGGCGGTGGAAGAGAAATAGCTGGTCCCTAGTGGAGTCGCAGTTGGGTTCGGCCTGCTACACAAATAAAAGTAAAAATTGGTGGCACAAGGGCCAGTGAATACTAGGTATTTGATAGTCTACTTTGCTGAAAGTAGGAAAGTGAAGTTTTGAAGCACTGGGATTTGATTGGTGGTGGACTTGTTTTTGTCCTTTGATTCTGCTATATATAGGCAAGCAACAATCTGGTTCAGGCTGGAATCCGAATTTTCCTCTTGCCCCATATGCTGCCAAGTGTCCCATTACTCCATCATGCAACATCATGGGCGGTTATTGACAGTTGATCTCCATCATGGGCAGAGTAAATAACTTCCCAACTTCCACCTTTCGTGTGAGCTTGACACATAGCCATTTGACCTAGTCAATGGCCCTTGAGACAAAGGGAAATAATCGCCTCCAGAGAACAACCAATTCCCCTTAAATTATGGGCCCTGCCTCTTGATCCAAACTGACTCCATCCTTCGTGAGCCACATATCTTTTTGCATGAATGAACAGTTGGGCCCAATAATATCAAAAACACGGCCCAACAAACCTCCTAATTCAACAAACCCCTGGTCTTGGCCCAATTTAATTAAATGGTTGTTCATCGCTAGCCTAATCCGTGGTGCCAAAAATGGATATAAACATTGCCCTTCCTGCGCCTTGATTCTTTTAAGATTAAGGCATTGAAGAATATATTAGTTTTGGGCACTCTAGATAGGTCTTAATGCGTTCGAATAAATTATCAGGCCCAAATGAGGCCTAATATTTTTCCCCGTTTGAATCGGCTTTAAATATAACCAGATCTTTACGTGGACGTTATCCTTTAAAGGAAGATTCCTTTCTCCTTGGGACTCCAAAACTTTATAGAGATTCCTGTCATAGGACATTATTCTTTTTTTCAGGCCTATGACACACGTGTAAGCCCTTCCAGAGTCCCATTCAGTTTCGTTGCACAGAAACTACCCCAAATATCTTGAGATGAATATCAAATTTCAAAAAAGAGAAAGAAAAGGAGGCGGTACATATCCCTAGGGTTTTAGAACTTGCTTCCCAACATCGGTATTGATGAAGCAATTTTTGGTCACCTCCGGAGGAGGGGTACCGCAACCGCTCATCTGATCCTCCAACAGATGAAGCAGCTTCTGGCGTGCTCGATTAACGACCTACAATACAAAACAGAAAAGCTATGGGCACCGGCGTGGCTGTCGCCATCACCCCTCCGATGCCTAAGTCAGTCTATCTGCTTTAGAAGAAAGTATGCACTAAGTATCAGTTCTGTAGTATTACGTACCTTTATGAGGTGGAGATATGATCTTTATATAGGCATTTTGGGAGGAATCCCTTGGGACCGGGACTCTTAAGTCTCATCCACTTGTGGCAGGTATAGATAGGTGTTGGAGTGTCCTCCTCACCTTAGGACTCCCCTGATCCTTACCAATTTTTAGGAGTCCCTTCACCTTTGGACTCTGCGATTGTTATCCAGATCAAGAGTCTTGACGGTGCTGGGATCTCTTGGGCTTATCAGTACATGACGGGAATAGGTTGGTGATGGAGTGTCCTCCTCACCTTAGGACTCCCCTAATCGTTATCAGGTTTGAGGAGTCCCTTCACCTTTGGACTCTGCGATTGTTATCCATATCAAGAGTCCTTTTAGTGCTGGGAACTCTTAGGCTTATTCGTGCATGACGGGAATTGGTTAGTGATGGAGTGTCATCCTCACCATAGAACTCCCCTGATCTTTATCAGGTTTGTGGAGTCCCTTCACCTTTGGACTCTGCAATTGTCATCAAGGTTAGGAGTCTTCATGGTGGATGAATCTCTATGTTTATCCTTTAAGACTCGTGGCCTAATCTCTTCGGACGAGATAAAGTCCTGGCTGTACTATGAGTCCCACAGACTGTATGAACTTCTGCCATGGAGTGTTTTATAAGTCTCTGGCTACAAGTTTGTCATATTTACCAAGCTCACCTAGTGAGCTCAGCTTGGTATTCTTCTATGAGCTGTGCTTGTGAGCTGGCCTCCGTCCTTGGGCTGGTTCATAGAGGCTAGCTCTTATAGGCTAGATTCCATGTTCTTGGGACTCTAGCTTGAGCCTTTAGGGCTGTGCTCATGAGCTTTTTGCCTTGGGCTGACCTTAGGATGACCTTTGCCCCTCGGCTGGTCCATTGAGCTCAGCTCTTCAAGCTAAGCTTTGCGTCACTGGGTCTCCTACATGGCCCTTCGTGTTGTGCTAGGCTTTCTGGTCTGGGCTGACCTTGGGAGGTTATTTCCTACTTATCAGCTATGCCCCAATTTCCAAGTAAGAACATAAGTGAAGATTTGGAAACAATTTTTGCTCTGGAATCGACGACTATGCCTTCCTATCATGTGTATCAAGCGTGATGTTCATCAGGCTACAGTATACATAGCCATCACTTGGTTCTGGGGAATTTTTGAATATTATAGTCTGGAACTCTTTGAGTTCTGACTCTTTAAGGCTCATCTGATAAGTCCTGGAGCAAGTGGCTCACGGATTGCTAAGCGTCAATGCTTGTCTTAGCATGGTTATTCTATGCCTTAGCATAAGGTTTGCTCATGCCTTAACATGAAGCTTGGAATAGCAACTCATGCCTTCAGCATGAGGCTTGCTCAAGCCTTAGCATGAGACTTGGAATAACATCTCATGCCTTTGGCACGAGGCTTGCTCACGCCTTAGCATGAGACTTTAAACAACATCTCATGCCTAAGCATGAGACTTAGAATAACATCTCATGCCTTAGCATGAGATTTGCTCACGCCTTAATGTGAGACTTGGAATAACATATCATGCCTTAGCATGAGATTTGCTCACGCCTTAGCATGAGACTTAGAATAACATCTCATGCCTTAGCATGAGAATTGCTCATGCTTTAGCATGAGACTTGCTCACGCCTTAGCATGAGACTTAGAATAACATCTCATGCATTAGCATGAGGTTTGCTTACGCCTTAGCATGAGACTTAAAATAACATCTCATGCCTTAGCATGACGTTTGCTCACGCCTTAGGATGAGACTTAGAATAACATCTCATGCCTTAGCATGAGGTTTGCTCACGCCTTAGCATGAGACTTAGAATAGCATCTCATGCCTTAGCATGAGGTTTGATAGCTAATGAGCTTTTATTGAGGTGCATTGGAGTGACCTCGTTGAGTCAGGTAGAGATGTATTCCAGATCCTTGGATCTATTGAGCTCACGACTGAGCTTGGATCTCTGCATCATGTAGGTAATAGCCAGCCTGTGGCTTTTAACCTTAACGTATTGCTTTCTCTGTTGGGCCGCTACGTATCTCTTGTTAGCTGGCCCAAGTCCTCTTGTTTTTACCGATGTTTTGATTTCTCTTTAACTTTATTAGTTCAGTGTTCTTCGAGTTTGGTCTGAGTGGGCTAGTAGGCCTCTTCCCTCGAATCTGTGGTTCTGAGCTTATTGAGCTCTGTTTGCCAAGTGGGACTATAGGCCACTTTTTTGAATTTTAAAGTCTCGGGCTCTTTGAGCTCTGACTCGTCAAGGCTCATCTCATAAGCCCTGAACGTACCGAGTCAGCAACTGAGCTCGGATTTTGTAGGCCACTAGGTTGCCTTTGGCTGGCCTAGGTAGCCCTAAATGTATCGAGGTATCAATTGAGCTTGGATTTTTAGGCTGCCTTTGGGTGGGCCTATGATCTTGTAGATTTACCGAGTCAATGGCTGAGTCCGGGTTTTTACGTACTGAGTAGCTGCGCGCTTAAGCTAACTCAGCACATTTCCGAGATTTGATTTCAACTCAGGTTTGTTTGTCCAGAGCTCTTTGAACTTAGTTGAGGAGGTTTATAGGCCACACTCTCAGACTTTTAGTGTGAGCTCCATAAGCTCGGGCCCTTCAGCACCAAATTTGTGGCTTTTGGGATGTTTTGTATTCCAAGAATTTGACAGCTCTTTTCTTTATAAGGTGGCCAGTATATAATCCCTACCTTCTGAATGATGAGGAAAAAAGTCTTGCCCTTCTGAATCTAGTTCAAGTTTTCAAATTTGTCCCCTCGTAGGGTCAACTTTTCTAGGGAAGGAGATCCTCTGGTCAGAGGTTTCTCAATTTGACCAAGGTACTATGATACTTGGCCATTATCTTTCCCTTGTGTGCTTTTGTCCCCAATTAGCATCTGGGTTATCGCGCTGATCCTCGTAGAATCTTGTAAGCATGTCCATAGGATGTCTCTTGGAGGTGACTTGTTTGAGTCTTTAGATACGTATATCGAGCTCGCTCTCTTATGATCGAGCTAGTTTAATGTGCTGAGCTGCACCGTGGTGCTCCCTATGCTTGTCCCTTGGGATGAGCTAGTCTGGTTTATACTCAGCTTTAGGTATTCCTCTATTTCTTTAGACCTGGTCAGGTCAGGAAAAGGAAACACTTGAGAGGGGTGATTACTCATGCTATTTATCTGGCACATCGAATGTGAGCAACATGGTCATTTTTTGGGCATGTAGCCTCATTGTAACTATTGGTTGTAACCTTGGCAACCCTGTCCCTTAGGACTTGTCTTTACTAGAACTTTTTGTGTTTGCGTTGAACATGATGATCTGCATGGCCTGACTAAGCTGTGCTTAGGGTGACCATGTCCCTTAGGACTTTTAGTGAGGTCTCTTCTGTCATGTATATATTGTGTTGGCCGAGCTTATCTCCTAAGATTAGCTAGCCTTAAATCTTCATACATTGGATTGTTGATGAGCTAGGTTCTGTTGTCCAATTGGGGTACTCGTCTTGAGATACTCTGCTGGGTTATCCCTTAGGATATTTTATATATTTGTCACCTCTTGTAGAAGGTGTTTCAGCCACCTTAGATGATCAAGATCCTTTGTTAGAGTAACTTGGTGGTCCACATAGCTGGGCTAATGATGGCGCCATGTCAATCCTCGAAGATGATTTGATGATGTTGCCTTTCATGCTCAGCTCAGCTCTGAACGAGTCTGAGCCCTTATCTACGTATTTCCTTAGAAATTTTCTTATTTTCGTAGAAGTGAGTTACTCATTCACTGCTATTGTCGTGACAATTTTTGCACTTGCTTTATGGAGAACATCACATGCTTTATCAACTACGTTCTTCTGAGTAGACCTCGGTTGCTCAATGCTGAACTTTTGGCTTCGTCTAATTTTGGGCCTTGAGCTGTGACCGCAGTAGCTTGCTAGTCACACTTATGTTGCTTTGGACTTCTAGTTGAGGTACGCCGGGCCATGCCCAATTTCTTTTAGATTTAATTCCCTCGGGACTGGGTTACCCATTGGTTGTTCAGCTCTATAAGCTTTTTATGGCTGGGTAGTTTTGTCGATTGAGCTCAGGCTTGCTTCCAAAGCTCTTTAAGCTTTTGAGCTAGCCATACTTCCTACTCCTCAAAGTGTTAAGGTGTGAAAAAATAGCTTAACACTTGTAGATTGTGTAATTGTTTACTGTGGGCCGTTGGCCCTATGATGTTTGCCCTCTTTTACCATGTCTTTAAGGACTGTCGGCGTTCAATGCACGTTTGATTTGCCACGGCAATAGAGCGAGGAGCTATCGAGAGCCGTGGCTCATTTTTGCTTTGTCGAGCATGGGGAGTGCTACGTATTTGAGATTTGAAGGCTATGCGATGTCTGTGAATTTGGAAATTTTCTTAAACTTCTTTTTACTGCATAGCTGTGTTACGTCTGTGAGTTTGAAAATTTTCCTATGCTTCTTTTGCTACATAGCTGTGCTACGTCTGTGAGCTTGAAATTTTCCTAAGCTTCTTTTTAACTACATAGTTGTGCTACATCTGTGAGCTTGGAAATTTTTCTAAACTTCTTTTTACTGCATAGCTGTGCTACATCTGTGTGAGTTTGAAAATTTTGCTGCATAGCTATGCTACGTCTGTAAGTGTTTGAAAATTTTCATAAGCTTCTTTTTACTGCATAGCTGTGCTACGTTTGTGAACTTGAAAATTTTTCTAAACTTCTTTTTACTGCATAGCTGTGCTATGTCTATGAACTTGAAAATTTTCCTAAGATTCTTTTGCTGCATAGCTGTGCTACGTTTGCTAAGCTTCTTTTTACTGCATAGGCTGTGCCTACGTCTGTGAGTTTGAAAATTTTTCTATGCTTCTTTTTACTGCATAGCTGTGCTACGTCTGTGAGTTTGGAAATTTTCTTAAGCTTCTTTTGCTACATAGCTATGCTACGTTTGTGAGCTTGGAAATTTTTCTAAGCTTCTTTTGCTGCGTAGCTGTGCTACGTCTGTGAGTTTGGAAATTTTCCTAGCTTCTTTTGCTACATAGCTATACCAAAATAAACTTTACAATGGACAAATTAACAGGCTGAGTCGCGGAAATCTCGCTCTCTTTAAGGAGATTCAAGCCCTCTACGGTAATAAACCGGTGCAGTAGAAAATCATCTCTGACTTGACCCCTCTAGGATATAACAGCCCGATAATTTATCGTATGGTTCGGACCTACTCTGCACAGTAGGAGAACCCAAAGCTCCACAATAAAACGCCCTTACACTTTGCCCAAGACTCTCACTCTGATATTAAATTTACAAGCTATTTGTTTAGAGAATAAAGATGGACAGGATGGAGGAAAATACTTAAGAGAAGTTGGCTTATGGCTCTATGGCTAGGGTTGCCTCTTGCCCTCCCAAGCAAGCCTTATATAGGCAAGAAAGAATCCAAACTAAATCTTTCATTAATGTCTAAATCTCATACATTAATGACTAAATCTTATAGGATAGATATGAATCTAACTATATATTTTTTCATTAATGACCAAATCTTCTTAGATATGGATAGATATGCTCTAGATATGGATAGATATGGAAGATATGCTCTAGATTTTATCTAGATATGGATAGATACGCAAATATACACATGACTTGTAAAAGTCTAGCACTTAAAAGATGTACAGAAATTTAATATTAAAATAATAAATTTCCAACACATGTTTCATAGCTACCCAAGTTTGACGGTGAATTTGATTACAATTTCTATTTAGTTGTTTTCCTTTTGCCTATTACGGTTGTTAATTGATCGTGGCAATACTAGGTGCGTTATCTCATTTTGTTTGGTTTCTTCCCCTCCTTTTCGCAAGTATCATTTGGTGACCAAGTGGAGCCTAATTGTGTGTGGTTACTAGATATAAAATATTTTTTTGTCCTACAGAATTGCTAATACAATTAGGCGCTGGAATTTGGTCCTTACAGACAAGATCCTCATATAGATCTGGATCCCTCACGAAGATGTGAGGACTATCCATAAATCTTTCTCGGAGTACTCTTTTGTAATAGTTAGTAATTTTTTTTCACCTACCATCGAAAAAATCTTTCAAATCGTAGCTTCAATGGTGGCTCCAGGATTTTTCAAGAGGGTGTTCAAAAATGCTAACTCTATTTCCTCTATAAAAAGTATAATATACACAAAATTTTGTATTCTTTATGTCCCAAAATGATGGTCCCTAACGAAAAGACCAAAATTTTCGAATCAAAAATATAATATTTACATTCATGATTTCTCATTTTTTCTGCACCAAATTAAGAAACCAATCAAAATATTTATTAGGTAAGAAGAAACTCGAGAACTCACGTACGAAAGTATTTAATTTTTTTATCCGAAAATTACACGTCATTTCTGAGTGGACTATCAATTTGAGATGGAGGAAGTATAAGACTATACAATTTTTCTCGACAAAATTTCCCATTTGAGCCAAGCAAGATTAAATAGGTGCATAAATCTACTAATATTCTTTTAGAAGAAATAGAAGCGAATAGGTTATACAGATCTTTTAGGACATATTCTCTACTTTTAAGAGATGTAGAGCTGAGAGCCAAAGCATGATGTACCGATACCAATAGGTCATTTTTTTCTCTCAATTTTTGTTAATTAGTTTTTTTAGATAATATGTACCATGTTTGGGCTAATGTATTAGATGTGTTCGATTATGATTACTTGAATTGAAGGGTGGTTCATATATAAGACTGAGTGTTCAAATGGATATATTTGTGGGATAATATTTTGGGTGGATGTTCATTTTATTTGAATTGGGTGTTTATTCATATTTGGGCTGGGTGTTCAAATGATGAATTCACCTACAATAGTACAGTTTTTTCATGTATTCCATGAAAGAAAAAAATTGGGTAGCTGATAAGCACACAAAATATTATATATTCTTGTGTTTAATATCTCACATTTATCATATTATATTATAAATTATTGTTGTTTTTAAGATGATATAGGCGTGAGGTATGTTTCTATTGGTTTCAACCAATTTAATATGTAATATGGATCTTATTTGATAGATCTCAATTAATTCTATTATTTGAAATTTTTAAATTTGAAATTTGTTATAAATTGAAAGACATAGACAATTTAAATCATGACACGAATGCCAAAATGGACCAACAAACACGGACAAAGGGAGTATATATTTTCATACGAAAGTTTTGCATTTTATAGGATACTATCAAAATTTTAAGACTATATTAGAAGGGTACCAAAGTTATTTGGAGAAGTAAACCCCAAGGAGTTGGTTTGGTGGTTAAGGCCTGAGACTTATGGGTTTGTTTTCTTTTATGGTATATAGGTATGAAATATTCCAAGTGCTATCAACTTTTATGAGGACAGTTTCGCCAGTAGTGAAAGGTGGGTTTGATTCCCAAAGATCATTGATGTGCAAGTAAATTGGTCCAAAGTCTATGGACTACCCAAACAAAAAATTTATTCGGGAGAATCGAGTGGAGGCATGTTCTCCTACGGAACCCTTAAAGCGTCCGTCCATGGGCCTATTGATTGTCATAGAGTCTCCACCTGTGGATGCGTCCGCCCCTGGGCCTACTGATGTCTCAGACTCTCCACCTATGGAAATCGATCTCTCTCCTCCATCAGCCACCGGAAGCACCAGAGCCCGGCTCAATATTTGGGTTGTCCTAACTCAACCTCATATTTTGTTGCCTACTTACAATTAAGCATACAAAATAAAATATATATGCAAGTACAAAAAAAAAATCATAATTACATTGTTATTTTAGCTTGAATAACGTAAAAAAAATTAAAATTAAAATGTAAACCTTGGTTTTAAAGAAAATAAATTCTCCTCACATATTTTGAAGTAAAATTTCAATTTAGTCATCATACTTTACTTATCCAAGAACTCGGGCCATTCCGCTAACTTTTGACTTTTTAGTTGATATATGTGAAGATAATGATCTGTCTCGAAAAGCATAAAAAGTTTTTTAAAAAAAAACCTCAAATGTCAAAAAATACTCTTAGTGGAATGACACCTCATTTTCAATTAAGTTCATAGCCAATCTCTTTAATCTCTCTTGTGAAATGGAGTTCAAATGTAAAAATAAAAACTATGTAGCTCACTCGATTTATTTTAGTTATGATTTTTTTTAATCCAATGGAAGAACATATCACTTATATATTACTATTGTGTTTGTTAAATCAAGTTTTTTAATAAACTAATTTGATTTTCGTAATATTGTGCATTCGGAGAAAACAAAAGGGAAAATTTCAAAAAAAGTACTTCCTTGCATATTTATTTACTACTAAAAGAAAGAAAGAATTAAAAGTAATTTTTTGAAGTAAAAAGTTAAAAAAAAAAAAAAGGAAGGTTAACGCTTTTAGTTAGTTACATCCATTACAAAATGACGGAATGGGATGACAGGGGCCTAATTATTGATGGAATGACAAGTACAGGTGTATTTTGTACTTAGTTAAAGTCTATCTGTGTTTTTTCTGAAAATTCAAGGCAAGTTCAAGGGCTATTTTGAAAATTTTCCGAAAAACAAAAGTGGAGAATAAAAAACCAAGACATGGAGGAGTTCGGGAATCGAACTCGGCTCCCCTCCTGGGACTTAAACAACTTGCTCTGCCCACATAACCAAGGCAATGATGTGTGCTTACATAGGAAACTTTTTTTATATTGTATGTAACTTAAATATTTTCTTTTGATTCTCTCAGCCCGAGAGTTGCCTAAGACTGAGGGCTTGCAGCACTTACTCCGAAGCCGACCCTAGGAGGCACAATAGCTGGTGGTAAGTTCATTCTTAGAAACAAGTTGCAGATAACTAATGACAATGTCTGACGAACATATCTTTATTATAAAACAGAAAGGGTGTGGGGACAAAAGTGGTTGGAACGGCTTAGATTCATTTGATCCAAAGGCTGTAGTGCATCCTTCCATTTCCCGGTCAAGTGCCCATAGTTTTCACCTAAATCACACACTACTGCCATCCATCTCCCAACAAGGAATACATAGTGTCGTAGGCACGGGTCAGCACTAGTCTACCTATATGACAAATTTTAACAAATTGTTCTGTGCTTGCTTGGATCAGGTGATCACTTTCTTCCAGCGAGAAGCTTAGATAGACTTGCCACAATAAGAAAAAGGCACCATGCAGAAGGATAAACTGGCTTCCAGGTGATCATCTCTCACCCATTATGTTTTTCTTGTTACCTACAGTTATTATGAACTCATTCTTGTATTATGCACAATTCACACTGATTCTTCAATTCTATATGCTTTTCTGCAGTTCTTCCCACAAGATCTAAGTAAACTGAAGGTCACCCTGTCGG